>CATIWR010690949.1:0-33605 GCA_949677035.1 Omphalea diandra | reverse complement strand
TATATACACACACACGTATGTATATATATATGTATGTGTGAAAGCACACGTATGTATACGCAAGATTAACAATTTATCTAAATAAGTCCTCTCCTATAATTTAAACAAATGTAACTACAAGAGAGATGCTTTAAAATAAGGTCTCCCTTCCTTTTCAAAATTAATTTCAAGGGCAGTATATATCACCAAAGAAATTATATCTTTTTATAATTTTTTAGATTTAATTTTCAAGATTGATATCTAAATATCCTAATTTTTTGCAATATATTAGATTGATAGTAAGGATGTGTCCTTAACATTAGTTGGGTTGATTGTGTATTTATGGATTAAAAATCTTATAAGTTAAAAAATTGATATTTTGTAATGTATTTCAAATATCGTAGAAAATATTTTATCATAAAATATTTTTTGCATATAAATTATTTTTGTGTGAAACAAAATGAGCCTATATACCAATTAACAAACATAAAATGCAATAAACAACAAATCGCATATTTATAAGATACAAGTTTATGAAAATACAGAATAACTGACTATTTATATAGTACAATGATGAAATAGAAAAACTTTCGTACGATATTATTTTATAGATAAATTTATAAAAAAATAAAATTAGTCTACTATATATCAACTGCTTGTATGCTATAAAATTGAAAAGAAAAAGATTTATCATACATTGTGATATATAAAAGAGACATTAAAATATTAGGTAAGTAATATAAAACACAAACAAAAAGTTACAATATATATGCTTGGTTGATCCTCCAACATTTTTAAATAAGATAAATTATTGATTCAGATATTTATATTATTTTCCAGATAACTATTATTATTTTCTCATAATATGAAAAGTTTAATTTTTAAATTAAAACATATAGTTAACTATAAAGCATTAAAAAGTTTAATATTCTTAATTGCATTAGAAAATTCAATTTATTCATAAATGAAAGATTAAGATTCTTAACTAGTGCAAATACCAAATTAAAAAATCATAATAAAAATAAATTTATTTTGATTGTGCATATATAATATTTTAATTTATATATGCACAATCATGTGCCGTTTTTTATTTGCTCCGTTTTTTACACTCAATACTATTTCTTTTTATTAAATTCAACTATTTACACTTGTAATAATTTTAATGAATTTATTTGAAAACTTAATATAATTTGACATAAATTTTATAATTTTGACTCAATCAAATCTCTTTCTTATATCATCTTTATTTTATAATAATAATAATAATAATAATTTTTTCATTTTTATGATGACATTTCTAGTGCGAGCTCATTATCTTTTCTAATAGTATCATAGAGGAGTGTTAGAAACTATCTTTATAGTACATTTATTTTATATTTTATTTATTATGGTGATATGTGATATAATTTAAAATATAATTGATAAATTATAAATTAGATATTCAGTAAAATTTTTGATGTAGTTGGAGAATATAACCATAATCCTATTTAAATCATGTCACATCTCACAGTAATAGAAAAAATAAAGAGAAAATCATATTAAAAAAAAAAGTATCTACTACTTTATTTGTTTTATTTCTATAACTGTCCCTCATTTGCAGCTGTTGTTTTTTTGCCTTCGACTAATAAATATAGTATAGTTTTCACAAAATTTGCAACTCTCGAAACGTGAACATACTCCAATAAATATTCATGCACCTATCTTCTCTCTAATTTACACCCTCTTTATAGTTTGGTTTTATTCCATTTCTTTGTTTACTTCGTCTAATGCAATTATAAATTATGATTACGTATTTATTATATTTTTAGTAAAAGTTCGTCGCATAAATTTAAATTTATATATTTTTATAAAAATGAAATACTTATATAATAATTAACATGTCAAAATTCATTACATTAAATATATTGTCGGCATGAACTTTAATTTTAATATCACTCGAGAAATATAATAAATAACAACACTACTATATATATATATATATATATATATATAATTTCACTTTTAAACTCCTCAAAAATTAAAAAATTACTTCAAACTACTTGAAATGTGGAATACCGATTAGTTTTTGTTAAATGCAAACGATGCACATTGTCATTGACTATGGTATAATGGTGTGTGTATGGGTAGGCTTACATTTTAGAATAGATTTTCTACTAAATTAAATAGCAAGTTAGTGTGAACAATGAAGCTTGCCCTAGAAAAAAAGAGGAGACTTTTATGAGTTTTTTTTTTTTTGTCAAAAAGTAATTGAAATACATTAAGAAAAAGAATGTATAAGAAAATTTATAGACTCAACCATGTTAAGCCCAACCTAAAACAGACAAACATCCAACAAGAAGTAAACCCTATCTCATCAAACTAGCAATTTCGACACTTACAATCAAAGAACAAAAGAAAACTCTAAATCACATGGCTACTTCCTTCTAATAGCTAACATACCTGTAGAATAAATTGATTCTAAATAATTATCTAATTGTAGGCATTGAGATGCTTTTTTAAGCACGGAGTTTATGGCCAATGACTTGCAAGAAAATTCATTGAAGGGAAAAGAGGAGGAGGATTAGGCTTCTCTATACAAGTCATAAAAACTAAGATCTCTTCTGGCAACTGTAAGTTTAGAGCTCCAATTGGTAATAAAATTGTGAATCTATAACCAAACCGATGAAAATATCTCAATTGATCTTCTTGTACAATTTTCATAGATTCAGCAAACAACGCAAAAAAGGTTAATATCACCATACATACATACTCCTCTCAACCAAAATAATAAATTTTAAAGGAAAATTAGGTATATCCACCACCGAAGAGAGAGGCACAAATGGCCGAGATAAAAGGAGAAAGGAAAGATAATACAAGATAAAAAAAAATAAAGAAAATATGTCACCGGCCACATGGATAACGACAAGAATGGAACTAGATCAGTGGTTAGGGCGTCAAAGCGAGAGAATTGCAAGATTAAATTTTGGATAGAAAGTATTGATGACGTTTGATCTTTTTAGCTTAAGTTGGTCTATTTCAATGCCATAATTAGAAGTTTAAAGTGAAAGTAGTTGTGCCAATTTCTAATTTAATTTAACAAATTGATTTGAATATATATCTAAAAAATTATTTAAATTTGATTCAAGTCGGAAAAAAACTCCAAATGATTTAAACACACAATGACACGAAAATTTATGATCCAATCTGATTAGATTCTAATCTAATATATAATTCAATCTAAACTGATCCGACATTAATTAAAATGATTTGATTCAAATTATAAAAATATTTAAATTTTATTTTCAAATTAAAATAATATTTTATGTAAACAAAAATTATAAGTGACCTAATTTGAATCTCTTTTTTGTGTCTTAACTCAATAGTCCGATTTAATCTTCTTACAATTCAAAATTAACTCTACTCATATCCATCCAATCCAATTCATTTCTTTCTACTAAAATTGTAAAGATATACTTCCATTAAAAGCCAGTGAACCTTATATCCCCAACTTGATTCCAATTTTTTTTAAAATGTTTCAATTCTAATTAAACACTTTCCCATTCAATGAGAAAAGAAAAGTATGATTTGAAGTCATACTTAATTAGTATTAAGATCAATTTATTTGATCAATAAGTTTGTTTTGCACTTTACTGATTAAAAATGAATAGTAAAATAAAACAATTATAAATGTATTTTATTGTTTCTTGAATTCTTAATTTGGCCTTAATAAAAAATAAAAAATTTTAAATAATCTTAAGAACGGTGAATTCTTTGGTGATATATAAATATCATGTCACTATGTAAAATTTTAAATTATGTGTATAATTTATTAATTATTTGTGATAATTTCATTAAAAAATTATTTAAAGTAATAAATAATTACATATATCAATGAAATTATTGTGTAAATATTTAATAATTATATTGATCATGGCATCATAATACAATATCATATATGACATTTTACTATTTATCCTTAAAAGTACATTCATATTGTCAACCTGATATATTTAAAGATATTCATTATATTTAGAATTAAATCCAAAACTTATAAAAAAGAGTAAATTTCTTTAGCCACATGCATTAACCTTGAAATTACACCTAAAATTTTTTGAAAGGAAGAGAGACCTTTTTTTCAAGTGAGCTAAAGCATCTTGCTATTGTGGTTACATTATATGGCAAGGACTGATTTGGATAAGTTGTTAACCTCACATCTTTCTTAAATATAAAAAGATGCGCATTGATCATGGCCTGATGGTGTAGGCATGGTGACACTGTATGACAATAGCAAATTGGTATGAACTAGGGAGCTTCCTTGCACTAGAGATAGAGGAGACTTTTGCAAGAGTGAATTTTGGATAGAAGGTAGTTAGGGTTGATGATGACATTTGATCTTATTAGCTCAAGCTTAGAAGTTTAAGGTAAAATCACAACAAGAAAATGAAATTCTTTGGTTCAACTATATACTTGCATTTGAAGAGCTAGTAAACCTTACATTCATAACTTGATTCTGATTTTTTTTAAAAAAAATACTTCAATTCTTATTAAACACTTTCTCATTCAATGCGAAAAGAAAAGCATAATTCAAATTCATATTAAATTAGTTTCTACATTAATTAAGTTAATCAATGAATTTGCTTTGTACTTTATTCATTGAAATGAATCCTAAAATTAAATCACTATAAATATATTTTCTTGTTTCATGAAAATAAAAACAATTAAGAAATCTATTTTTAGCATTTCAAGGAAGTAATAGTTTGAGATTTTTTTCTTATATAAAAAACACGCAATTACCTATTAATGTGAATGTTTTTTCTTTTTTCTTTTTAATCAAAGTTATTAAAAAAAAAAGAAAAGAATTGAAACCACGACAACCAACTGTGTAATTTTTAGAAGATACACCATCAACTAAATCAATACTTGACTAGCTTGTGAATGTAAATGTTACCCAACCATGATGAATTCAATCACTCATTTAATCAATTAATCAATATATATATATATATATATATCAATTTCAGTTTCAATTTTAATTTTAAATAAATATTTATCATTTATCAATTAATTATATTATGTCATTTGTACAATAATTATATTAGCAATATAATATTTTTGACAAATAATAGTATAATATATCTTCATTTGCCATATGATAAAAAAATGCTAATAGTTAGTATTTAGTTTCTTTCATTAATCAAAAAAATAAAATTTTAATAATATAAAAGTTCTACATATAAAAAAATTTAAGAAATTTAATAATATAATAAATTCTTTATATTTATAGTAATGTTTTTTTAGTTTACTATATAATAAATAAATTAAAAAGCTAAAAAATAAATAATGACCTTTAAAAAAATAAAATTATGAATTTTTTTATTTTATATCAAAAAATTATGTTATTATTAAAATTTAAAGTACTAATTTAATTATAATTTTTATTTTATTATTTTATTTATTTGATAATAATTTTAAATAAATAATAATATATTATAAAATAATATTATAATTTTATTTTATTATGCAACAAATAAAATAATAATTAAATATTTCATTTCTTAAATTAATAAAAAATATAGAAAAATTAACAATATAAAATGCTCTATATATAAATTATGTCATATGAAATTAAAATTTTGAATTAATAGATAATTTTTATTACAAATATCTCACGTTATATTTATAATGATTTATTAATTTTATTTTAATTATAAAAATATTTAATATTATTATGTATTTAAATTTAATAAATTTAATTTTAAAATTATATTATATAACAGTAAACGTATAAATTAATAAAATCTTTTATTATAACTGTTTTTACATATAATTATAAATTTTGATTAATATTATTTATTTAATTAATCATAAAAATTATTTTATTTAAATTTAATTGATCTTCAAAAATTAATAATAAATCACATTGATCATAACAGTCAGTTACCGGTGGGTACAAGCACCGTGGCGGGCAGCTGCCTTTGTCCTCCTCTTTCTCTGTCTGTGGAAACTTATTCGCTAAGAATGACTAGTCAACACTATGAATACACTTCACATACGCACCCATTTTGCTTCTCTCTCTTCTCTGTCCCCATAAAGAACAATCCAATCTCTAATTTTCACGAATTCTTTAATTTCATTGGTTTCCATTTCTTGAATGCAATGAGTTTCTTGAGGCCATCAGTATTGTATCAGTTCCTGCTAACGTTCGTTTCTTTAAAATGGATGCCATGCCAGAGCTGGGGATTCCTTCGATGGCCTGGTCTTGATGGCTTCTTGAGACTTCTTGTTTTGCTTCTTTTGTGGTCTATGTGTTCTGAGATTCGCTTCATTCCTTCTTCTTCCATGTACCCTACTCTTCGCGTTGGTGATAGAGTCATTGTTGAAAAGGTAATAAACATTTTTTTTTTTTTTTAAGTCTTGGTTTTCGATCCTGTGCACTTCTTGTTTGTTGCTAGTTGGTAATTGATTATTGATTTCTTGGTGAGTTTTGATGATCGAATATTTCTGAACATCTTAGTTTTAAGACCCAATTGCTTAATTATTTTGATTTCTCTTTATTCGCATAATATCTTCTCTTCTCTTAATTAGACAAGGTTTCTTGCTCTTGGTGGCGTTGTCTTTGGTAGTCGTTAACTTTAGCCTAACAGCAGTAATAATTGATTTGAGAAGGAAGCGATCATGCCCAATTTGTAGCTCTTTATAAGTGCTTCGTTTGGTCAAAAAGCATTTTGGGTTGCTTTTAGCAGTGATTTCTTCATTTCGTGGTTCTTGCTCATAATTAAACTCTGCTTTCTGTAATTGTATGTCTAGGTGTAGTTTGAGGTCCTTTTTCATGACTGAACATGCATGCTCTGCGCTTCAATTGCACTGATCCCAAAAATTGTTAGGTCATATTGTTGAACTTTCATCAGCTGTAGCAAAGAATTGCGTAAATTTGGAGAAGAATTTTAAAATGTTACAAATATTTGATGTTCATAGGAAATGATGGATGATTGTTATGCCCATTGTTGTGTTGAAGCAAGCTGTTATTTAATAAGAAATATATTAGTGCCGTTCACGTTGAATTTTAAGCTAATTGGTGATTGTTTAATAATTTCTCAGGCATCATACTATTTTAGAGCACCTGCTATAAATGATATTGTCATATTTCGAGCTCCGAAAAAGGTTGGTTGATCTGGTATGAGATCTGCCTATCTTCAATTTATAGTGGTCTTTGTTCTATTAGAGGGTTGTATCAATTTCCTATTGATTTGTTTATGGCAGGCTGGAAATAGAGAGGACGACGTTTTCATCAAGAGAATTGTTGCAAAAGCTGGAGATTTCGTTCAGGTAAAGACACTTTAATTCTCTGCCCCTCGTGTGTAACTCATAAATAATAGATGTCAACTTGAGAAGTGTGACTTGAGCAGCTAATTTAATTTAGTTGCACAACAATTACCCTTAGACTCTTCAGCCACTGTCCAATCTCTTCTTGAAGTGTTGTCTTATTGGAGAGATTCTTACATTGTGCAGTTTGCTCCATAACTTCCTTGTCAATCAATTTTAGAAGATGGTTTGCTCATTTTACGCATACTAGGATCACTGTTGAAGCTAATGACTGTAACTGTACTAATGTCAAGTCCTTTAATCTTCTCCTCGAATAACCTGCAGGTTCATCACGGATCACTCTATGTCAATGGAAAAGCTCAGAATGAAGACTTCATAGCAGCACGACCAACATACACATCAGACTTAACTGTGTGCTCCCAATATGTGCCATCTTTTTATTTCTATTTTCCTGCATTCTTTTCAAGTGTTTTTACATACCACCTGAATCGAACTACATTATAAACTTTTTAGTTGGGTAATGGCTTAAAACTTCAGCCAAAACTATTCAATTTATGTGTACTTCTTGTCATTTGATGGGATACACAAATGTGAGAGAGCATTGCCATGATTCTCAATTGGATTGGATTAATCATGAGCCATGTTTGTTACAACATGCACTTGTTTTTTTTTTTTTTTTGTTATTTGTTTTAGTTACTTTTTGAGCCATGATCCAGCATTGCTTCTTATTAATATTTTTACCGTTGGCTGAATTTGCAGTATGTTCCTAAAGGTCATGTTTATGTTTTGGGGGACAACCGCAATAACAGTTATGATTCACATGTTTGGTAGGTTTCTGAGGCTTTTCTATTTGAATATGTCCATCTCTTGTTCAGTCATTTCTTTAGATTCATTTTATCTTAGAATTTCTTCCACTGGTTAGCCAAATATTGATATGATGTTCAATTTGGAAGTACTCCTCTGAGTTTCTTGTCCAATGCTGATAGCATAGTTATTTTTCCAAATTTCTATCTTTTCCCTTTCTTACTGTTGTTTTGTTGATGACTAGGGGACCCCTTCCTGCAAAGGACATCATTGGAAGATTTGTCATGTGTTGTCACAGGCCTTCAAACAGCCGACCCCACAAGCATATGAGCCAGAGTCATCAAAACTCTATGATGTCTTGACAAATATCATTAGCATATTTGAAGTTCATTGCTGATTTGCTTTCTCCGAGAGGCGTAATTGGTCTACTTATTGATTCACTTCATTGATTGTTTCTTTAGCCATTCATTTATTCTAGTATGTATGATTATAAGTGGGCTGCTAGAGCATACATTACTATTCTTGGGAATGGTTTACTATGGACTGTGTAGATTGCAAATGTGTTCTGCCAGTACTAACTTATAGTTGGTTGTTATTTGACAATTAGTTAATTATTTTATTTTATTTTTTTTTGCCGTTTCAGTTTATTTAGGTTCTAGTATAGATTCATGCAACTTCACTGTCTCGACGACAGCTCAGATATGATGACGAATTTTAGGATGGACCCTTGAAAGAAGTAGGATATCCATTCCTTCGGGCCTCCTTTCCATCTTGACGTGTGAGCCGGAGCCTGAGATTGCTATGTCATCCCAAGGCCCAAGCTTATTCAATCTATAACACTAGACAGAGTCCAGATCAACGTAGTGTCTGAAAATGAAGCGGCCAACATTGTTCGTACTTCCCAAGAACATAGTCCAGTTTTTCATTCAGTCCAGGACTTCGTTTTAGTTGACCCCAATATCACTTGAAATTAGATTGCATGTTAACTAGAGCGTTCTTCTGCAAAGCTTGTTGATTGTGCTTGCAGTTGCTAGAACTGTGCATGGCACTAGACATATGGAATCAAATTAGGGTGAAAAAAAAAATTAAGATTTTTTAAACTGAACTAAATTAAATTAATATTTAATTCAATTCAATTTCGATCCTTTAATTATATATCAAACTTGAAGTTGAAGTGTAATATTTAAATTGAATTAAGAAACTTATTTTATATATATATATATATATATATATATATAAACTTTTTTTTTATCAAAGTTATTATAAACTTAAATATACTGTATATAAGTATATTGAGTAAATGTGTTATATATATGTCTAAATATACTATATATAAGTTGCAAATGTTATATATATATATATATATATGTAGTTTTAGAACTGAGAATTGAACTGTTGAATTAAGTTAAACTCATTTTTAATTCAATTTAATATCTTTATTTTTTTTATTTGGATTTTAATTTTTAAATTTTTAAGGCATCAAATCTCAATTCAATTTCGAAAATTTTGAAGCCTCCAAACCAGATTGATCATACGCATCCCTAACAGCTGTCTCACTGGCAAAGCGGATATAACATTCGAATTTATGACCAACTATAGCTTAAAATAGAAAAAGGCCAAGTGAAAGCGGTTAAACAAAGCCCATCCAAGCTTAGCTCAATCTAAAAGAACCCAATTGTCAAATACCAAAGCCTCAACTGGGTAGACTTTCTACCGAATCAGATCTCATTATGAGCACTTTTTTGTTTTGGACAATAACACGGTGCATTCTCTTTTTTTTTTTTTGTTTTAAACATATTTATAACCCATATGTTGTAAAAAAAAAAAAAAAGCATTTTTATTTACTTGATTTTACTTTTTTCCGCACACTTTTAACATATTATACTTTTGTACGGTTACTTTCTCATTTCATTATCTTTTCTTTATTTCTTTTCGTCAGTTTCTCTCTCTAAACAAACAAAGGAGAAGAAGACAGCAGAAGCGACGATGATCACCACCATCATAGCCATTACGTCAGCAACGAAGAAGAATAATATAAAAAAATTCTTTTTCTTTTTTTCTTCATTAAAAAAATAATAAGAAAATATAGATGTATATGAATTTTTATTTTTTTCTGAGATTTAATAATTGTTTTGTTATTATTATTGTTTAGAATAAAAAATTATGAGTCATCATGCATTTTACATAAAAAAACAGTTAACAAATAAATATTTCTAACCTAAAAATCAATCATGAAGAGAGTGTTAGTTAGAAGTTGAAAATGATGTTTACGTTTTAATTATTCTTTTTTTTTCTTTTGTTTATTTCGATGGTTTTATAAACTAAAAGTAAACTCAAAATAAAACATTTATAAACTAATAATAAATCATTTGTAAACTAGTAATAAACCAAAATAAACTAGTATAAATATTTTTTACTTGATATTGTTATAAAGAAAATTGTGTTTGTTAGAGATTTAAAATGATGCATATGCTCTAATTGTTTTTTCTTTTATTTTTTTCAATGGTTTTGTAAACCAAAAGTAAACTCAAAACAAACCATTTATAAATAATTAATAAACCATTTGTAAACTACTAATAAATTAAAATAAACTAGTAATAAACTAAAATAAACTAGTGACAAACCATTTATAAACATTTTACGATCTAAGAAGAACTAAACGAAAATATTGTCTTAAAAGTAAACCCAAAATAAACTATTAGTAAAATAGTAATAAACTATTTGTAAATATTTTACAGTGTAAGAAGAATTAAATGTAAACATCATTTTCAGTCTCTAACAACTTAATTTTTTCTCTTTTATTATTGGTTTTGAGCTCAAATATGCTAATTTTTAACTGTTTTCATCTGTAATATATCAAAACTCATTATTTTTATTTTAAAAAATAAAACAAATATTAAAATCTATTTTAAAAAGAGAAACATATATAATAAAAAATTTTCTCTATCTAAAGTAGATTCAATTTCGTCTGTTTATTTTAGATGAAGAAATTTGAAACAATTTTATTGTTTTGATATATATTTGAATCCATTTTGTTGATCATGAGATGAAGAAATGATAATGATATTCATGTGTAGTTGAAAGAATGAGTTTAGCAGATGCAGCTGGTTAATGTAAGAAGATTTTCATTCCTATTTTTTTGTTACAATTATTTCGAGATTTTATTGATTAGAGTTGATTAAGGAAATGAAAGGAGAAGCATAAAATTGAAATTTTCTGTTAAGAATCAGTATTTTCGAGAATTATTTTAGGCTGAGGTGTATTTATCATTAGTTATAAGTTTTTAAGTATTTTTGTACATTTCCTTTTTTTTTTTTTCCGTAATTGATTAGATTTTTCTTTATTATTCAAAATAAATTCCTTGTGATTTTAGAGTTGCATCCTCATATCAATTTAGGGTATAACTTTTGGAGAGATTACTATAGCACTAAGCCAAATCTCATTAATTGATCAATATTACGTCAAATCTCATCTGTTTCTCAACAAATTATTTTGGGGTAATTGTAGTGGACGTATAGCTGATTTTTGGCGGGACAACAGTGACAGATTCCCACGTTACGTAGGAGGCCGCTAACCCTATCCGTATCTCTAACAATTGTCAAGCTTCTAACCCATTTGTAAGCAACTATCCTTGGTGGGTTGTCACAGTTTCTATTCTTTCCTGTCTTATTATTATCAACAAAGATTAAAAAAAGCTAAATAAATATATTTAAAAAATCATTGTATTAATAGTATAATAGTGATGTATTTATCTCTTGATCAACTGAATCACATAAAACTTAAAATTATAAATATATGAAAAGCGTGATTTATATTGGCGAGACTTGAGTCTAACACTTATTTTTAAACAAGCTCACTTCTTCTAGTAGATTAATGCAATAATTTCTTTTAAAAACATATAATATATGCACAAAAGATTAAAAAAAATTATTCAAAGAGATATAAATTACATTGTGCTCTCTATTTTGGTTTGATTTAAAAATACTTTTATTTTTTTTAGAAATAAGGATAATTAAATGAGAAGTGTGCAGCAGTCACCCTTCCTTATTCTATATCTTAATTCTGAATTCTACATGCTTACCCTAATCCTATATTATAATAAGAATGTAGGCAATTAAACACATCAATCTAACATAACAAAGAAAATCAACTTCAGGATTAGAGATAGACTGTACTGAAGATTTATGTATCACCATAAGCAATAAATTATACACACAAATGGATGGAGTGGTGAAGGTTGGCATGTGGGCAATATACATGTGGCAATATCTAATAAACATTTTCAACATTGGATGGGGATAGGCATGCAATAAGCCTACCAACTGGCAGTTATTTAAGGTGTTACAATAATTTCTTTAGATCTTTGTGTTCAAGTGGCGTCATTTCAAAAATTCTTCAACTTTTTTCCCTAACAAAAAATGTCCACTTTTTGGAAGGTAAGGTGGCAACTGGTTTTAATTCTAATCCTAAAACAAATAAATAAAAAATCAATAATAATCTTCACACAACACCAATCCATATCTTGACGAACCTGTTCTAGCCCAAGATGTTCTGACCCTAGAAAATGCTAAAAAAGCCTCATTGTCCACATGAAGCATCTGGAAATTGAACACTGGAAGAACTTTGCATGCGGCTATTAGATATTTATGCTAGTCTTTATCATGATCATTTTGGTTCTTGATAAAGCAAAGTTCCACGAGATTTCACTCATCATGATCATTTTGTTTTAAGTGATAGCTACTGGTGCATGTGGTCTTATCTTATGAATGTTTATGTAGAAATAAATTTGAGATTAAAGTTAATTAATCACCCTTATTGGATTTATCAGAAAAAGATTTTCGGACAATAAGAAAATCATCTTCTTGACCATAGGTTGGGATGTTTGGCTTTTGTTTGGGAAAGGGTGAAAAATAAGAGGAGAGGAAAAGAGAAAAAAAAATTTTAGAATATGTCAAGACTCTATCTACTTGGCAAAAAATATTTTTTAAAAAAATATTTTTTATATTTTTTCTATTTACTGTAAATAGAAAAATTGATCAACGAAAAATATTTTCTTGTAAAAAATTAAATTATTTTTCAAGAAAATAACTTTTTGTTTTGAAAGTGAGAAGTCATTTTTTGAACTTTAATAATTTATTTAAATAAAAAATAAATTTTATAAATACATGTATTTATTATTATTGATCATCTTTGACTATGGATATCAATCACTGGTGTTCGTCGATAGCGGTGGTTGTTGATGAAAACTCATAAAAAAATTAATGTATTTTTTGATATTAAATAATAAATAATATAAATATAACATATTTATTGCAAAATTTTATTATGATATTATAAATAAAAAATAATGTTTTTTGTAGTGTATTTTAAAAAAATTAATATTTTTTTATAATAGATTCTAAATACTAGAAAATATTATAAAAGTTATTTTCTGTAAAATAAATCAAACCTAAATTTTTTTATTATTTAAAAGAAAGGAGAAAATAAAGAAAAGAAAATTTCTCCCAAACAAAGAGTTTGTGCTGAAAGGAGAAGTGTAGGGGCAGAGTTTTTAATCATGGAACATGACGCATGCTCTGATCATAAATACAAGAGATGACAAATGATTATTATTATCAACCCAAAAATAATTCAGTGCTCATATAATTAGGAAAAATTGAAAATTTTTAATTTCTGGCATTTTAATAATTTGTATTGCGATGCATGAAAACTTTTAGAAAAAATTATTGTTGCATTTAGGAAATGTTTTCGTTAAAAAAATTCATAAAAAACTTATCTAAAATGTTTCAAATTTATTTTTATAAATTTAAAAAATTAAAAAATATATTTTTACTTTGAAAATGTATTCTTTTTAACTTTTAACTCTAATAGACGAGATACTTATTTTGTTTACTGTAGATTTGAAGTTCATATTTGATAATATTTAGTGATGCCTTGTAACAAAAATTATTTTGATATGATTTAATAATTATTTGTTTCAATATTTATTATAAAAATATTTATATAAGAAAAAATATTTATAAATGTGGTCAAATATTTTTTTATATTTACATATTTCTCTCAAATTTCGTTTTCTATATTTTCTAAAAATGCCATTTTTTGTGTCCTTTTTCTCTTTACCATTTCCGTATTTTTCATTTTTGGGCTAATGATAATTAATTAAGATTTTTAATTTATTAATTATTGTAGAATTCCCCAATGAAATGATTGCCTCTTGTGGATTTCACTCGAAAGTATGGACTTGGGCCCCAGTTCCTATGAATCCACTTTGGAATACTTTGCTTTGCCCAATTCTTTCCTTTTGCCCACTTTCACATGAGAATCACGGTGGTTATGTTTCACAAGTCTACGACGACAAAGGTGTAGTCCTCCAATTTCATCTCCAACGACACCGCGTCACCGCATCAATTAGTTGAGTCAAGACCTAGTCTCTGCCAACGCCGCCTCAATGCCTAGTTTTTTTAGCTTTCTAAATTTGCAGAAAACGTTTTGTAAGTTCATATCGATTTGCCATTCGTCTCGTGTGGTGCGATTGTGCCTGACTCCTCCCATCATAATTAAGCAAGGGAACAAAAAAAAAAAAGGGTGCTGAATCACTAGGCCCTACTACAATCCAATCAAATCATCAATCAATCGACCAGTGATGTAGAAATAACCTCACTAAACGGTAGCCAATAATAGCGCTCGCTTTAGTTGATGCCGTACCGTAGCACTCCCTTCCTCGCGACCTAAGGTTGACTCCCTCTTTGCCATCCAATGTGTACCAACTTCTCATCCCTTCAGAATTCAATATTTTCACAGCTTTTTTTTTTGTCATTTGTACGGAAAAATGCTAAAAGAAAAAAAATGGACGTATTGAAAAAAAATCAAAATTTTTACGTATTTTAATAATTATATTTAATTTTTTTAATTTTAGTCAATTTTATAAATATTTTAATAATTATAGTGAATTTAAAATTTTAATTAAAATTAAATGACATGATCCATGATATATTTAAATTTAATAAGATTTACTGAATACATTATTTTTGAAATTTAATATTAAATAGATAATACGTCAAGAATTATATTATCTAATTTTAATCAAAATCTTAAATTGATTATAATTGTCAAAATCTTTACAAAATTGGCTACATTTGCCAAAATTAAAAAAAATTGAATATAATTGTAAAAAATGCAAAGATTCAAATTTTTTTAACTGATAAGCCAAAAAAAAATGCATATTGAAACAAATATTTAACATATTTAAATCTAATTATAGTGAAAATCGATTAACATTTCAATGAATTTGATTTTGATAAAAAAAAAAATTAAATAGCTAGAGGCATTTAAATTCATTATGGAAACACCACTTGTTGTTACTACTCCATCTACAAACACTCCATCCTCTTCACAAACCACTTTATCAGTACCTCTTACTGTTGCTATTTCACCATCACCTACCTTTAGAAGATCATCATCTTCTAAGATAGATTAACTATATTCCTTAACCCTTATGATGTCTTCCAAAAGAATAAAAATTCATGGACACACTCTATTAAAACCTTGATAAGATAGTATCCAAAAGTCATCAAAGAATATGTCCAATCTCCAGTTTTGATCAATGTCCCATTCATGCTGTTGGAGAAGAACAATTTATCTACCTGGAAATTCCCTCAAAATTCATACAACAGTGGATGAATCAGGGCTACACTCATATCCAATTCGGAGCAATAAGGTTAGCAGTGAGCTATCATAGCAGGAAATGTTTGCCTGTATTTGCAAGAATTGCTCTACTTGATAACAAATACTTGGAATACCAGCATATTGTCATAGGAATGGTAAAAACATCTTTAAATGTCGGATCGGTGATATTCACTTTCTATCCAAACTTTAATTTGTCTTTGAGAGATCCACATGTCCTGAATGCACTTGAGGTGCAAATACAGATCATTAGGGCTCCACAAGTAGCCATAGCTACAACAACTACTCTCCATTGTCAAATGATATACAAAATACAAGATCGTCTAATAGATCTTTCTCTTCCCCATGAGAATGATGCATTGTTAATAGTAACTGACACTTAAAATGCTCCTACTTGGATCCACATTCCAAGACAGATCTCCATCAGTGAATTAGTCTAACTACTCCAGGAAAAATGGATCACTAGTTATAAAAAGATGCATGAAAATATTCAACACATCCAATCTATTGAGTTAGTCTACTACAAAAGAGCAAGCGAAACGGTACAGACAAAGTTCAAGAGGCCTTCCTCTTCTTCCACAAGTTCAATAGTGTTTTTTACACAGTTCATGACAAGCCCTTACAAGCCAAAAACTGATATGCCAATTATCCATTTTATGTTTGATGAAACTCTGGTTTATCCCTTTGAAAAGGATGAACATTATTTCTTTGAGATTTGTTATTGTCCAGATTGTCTCTTTGACTGAGAGAATGATGATGATAATCGGTCAAAATGGGCAGGAAGGAAAAAGGAAAATGTTCTTAGGAAACTTTGAAAAGGAGATATGAAGATGGTGACCTATTTGTTGGCCTACTTAGAGAACCTTTATGAAAGTATGATTATTTTGTCAAATATTGTCCAAATCCAAAAACATATCCACCACCAGCAAACTCTTTCAAAAGTCCTAAACCCAAAACAGAACCTGAAGCCAAAAGTCCATTACCTTGTTATAAACAAGCCCTCAAATGGATAAAAAAGGATTCTAATTTTTCTTTGATTATTCCATCATCACCTACTTATCCTCAATCATTATCTCAAATATGTATGTACCAATAGTCATTCTCTAGTGATGATTTCTCACCAGTACCAAACCAAACTAACCTTAACACTCAAACTCAGACCATGACACATATTAAAAATCCAACAAGAATAGATTCAAAGAGTCAACCTTTGAGCATCACCCCTGCAGAGGTTATCTTGAACTGATAGTCTAACAATGCTTAAGTGCAAAACAAAATTCTTAAAAATATAGAATCCAAGGTGGATCATGTATCGATGCAAGTCCAACAGATTGACCATAGGTTTGCGGATTATTAGAAAGATGTTTATGAGCTAATGATAAGACTTCAAGCTCATATTGAAGAGAAACATAAAGAGGTGATGAAAATGGTGGATCAAAGAGTTCAAACTGATGAGATTATAAGAAAAGCGACTGAGATTCAAAGGCTTAAAGACCAATTATATAGGATTGAGAAAGACTTTAAAACCTCACACACTCAATCAACCTTTCCAAAACCTACCTTTCATGATCCCTTTGAGATACATATATCTCCATCATACACCTTGAAGCCTCTCGTAGTCCATACTCCAACAATTGAAGAACTTGAACATCTTAGACTCTCTATTGATCTCTTCCACAAGAAATTGAGGTTAAGAAAGTTTCCAATGCACCCTGAACTAAAAAGATCCTAAGATACTTTCATGCATACAACATCTTTAACAAAATCTATTGAAAAAACATCACATAAAAAAAAGACCACTAGAAACCCAAATGATGAACCCAATTGTTACCTATTTAGACAAAGTCACTACCTCAATCTCATCTTTCTCAATGATAAACTCCCAAATTGAAGAATCCTCCTCTCAGTCCTCTGAGTCTGAATCACTAGAAGAAGCATATTTTGAGTCACAAGAAGAAGAAGAAGAAGTTCCAGTCCAATTTATGATGGATCCTCAAATAGGAGAATCCACTACTAATCCTCCTTATATTGTCGATCTTCCTTATGAGAATATGGATACCACTCCTCCTTCGCGAATACGACCATCTCCTTTTAGTAGTAGAGGACCTTAGTTTTCTTTAGACAATATCAACCCAAAATTTTACATGAACAAATTTCAAGAATTCAGGCCTTGGATTGATTTTCAAATGAAAAAACTAGGAGTTGTTTTGAGAACAATGTTAGAAGAGTTCGTGACTAGGCTAACTGAAAAAATACAGGACTGGCATATGACATGTGATGAATATTCAAAATTACGACTGCTGCAAAGCCCAAGAGATTCAAAATTTCTGAGAATATTTATAATGAATTTGTTGAAAAGCCATAGGATTTCACTGATATTACACGAAAAAAGTTCTTTAACATGAAGTGTTCTTCTTTATTAAAAAGAGATTTAGACCTTCATGATCAGAGAATGTCAAAAAGGTTTTATCAGTTAGGTGGATGGGCAAATCCTGACTTGAAGCAGACTTTCGTAACTTCTCTTTTAAAATTATTGGCCTCATTAATGCACCAGATTATTTAGCAAAAGGAGAAGTCTATCAATGAGCTATCCTTTAGAGAATGTATCAACTGATGATCCAAGGTTTAGAGAGACTTTGTGATCAGAGGAAGCTCATTCATCAAATGTTAGACAGACAGAGGAATCATTCACTTAAGAAGTCATGCAAAAGGTCAAACTTGCTTATCAAGTGCAATGGTGATGAAAAGAATTGTCATTGTTGTTCAAAAAAGAAGAAACACTACTTCAAGTTGAAAAGGCTTGAAGGATTATCCTCAAGGAAAAAATGGAGATTCTTTAAGAGAAAGAAATATAAGGGAAAAAGAAAGATAGATAGGTGCTATATATGTGGAAGAGAGGGACATTTTACAAAAAATTGTTATAATAAATCTAAACAAGTAGCCAAAATGATAAAGCAAATACAGATTTCCACAACTGTGGATTTCGATGATGCAGATGTTGAGTCTTTGTTTTCCATAAAAGATGAAGCTTCTACAGAAACAGTGTTTGCTATTCAAGACTGTTCAATATTTTGTTTGGAAAAAAATTAGATTAAGAAAGAAAAGTAAGAGAAAAAGAAAAATGAAAGGATGAACTTTTCTCTATCCTATTTGAAAAATATAGAATTGGGATAAGAAAACGGTGGAAAAAGTTTCATTTTTTTTGTTTAAAAAATGGTAGAGCATGAAGGAAAATATAATTTTTTTTAACCTGAAATTATTATTCTACCTTTTATATTATAACATTTACTAGTGAAAGATTATATATCTTTTTTTTTTTTTAATAGAAGTTACTTCTTTTTTAATTATTTTATTTCAAAATAATCTCACTAATTCATCAATAGCTGATACATGCATTTTTTTTTAAATTATTGATGAATTCCGTCTAAGTACATATATAAATATTAAATGTCTCATAGGATTATGTATAAAATAGTTAAATTTAGAGATTCATATATGCTTTTATATTATAGCTTCTTTATTTACTTAATTTTTTTTAATTTTTTTATAACAAAGACTAACCAATAGACTTAAAAAAAATGTAAAAATGTGTTTATTCAAAAAAAAAAAAATCAAAAGAAAGCTTTTAGAACTAAAAGAGAGGAAAGAGAGAGACAATAAAAAAAGGTAAGAATTTTACCGTGAAAACTATAGTGTCATTTACGTTATTACACTATAATGTCATAATCAATAACTAACCATTAGATTAGATAATAATTATTATTTACTATTGAATTAAATAAGATTAAATACAATTGGATTAGATAGAAATTATTATTTATTATTAAATTATACCGTATTATTTAACAGTATTATAAAATCTATTATTATAAAATTTATCGAATCGTTACATAGAAATATTTGTGACTTTAATTAGAAATACCTTTAAATTTTGTTTTTCTCATCTTTTCCTCTTAAAAAATGGAAGAATAAATTTAATAGGTCATGGAAAATTATTTACCATACATCGCCCATTCTTTTCCATAATACTAAATTTTATTCTTCACTCTCTTTTCTTTCTCGAGCTTTTCTTTTTTCAATCTTTTCTTCCCTTCCACACAATGTATGGAAATAATTGAGTACAGTTTTTGCATGTTTGTAACGTTACCATAGATGCTACTGAAAAATTAAGTTGTACTTTTAAAACTTTACCATAGAAGCTACTGAAAAATTAAATTGTACTTTTAAAACGTTACCATAGATGCACCTGAAAAATTAAACACTCAAGCGTCAGAGAATTAATTATGTTTTTGGAGGAATTGAATTATTGAAATACTAATGAGGGTGAAGAGAATGCACTTCATGCTTCAAAAGCCAACACAAACGAAGACTCGAGCTCTAAGGGTCTTCATCGCTTCTCTACGTCCATTGAAGAACACCAAAACCCTACATTGCTATTATTGAGACTTGGACAATTGATTAAGACCCTAGGGCCGTGGCTACGTGCCAAGCATTCTTCGAGTGCCTGTGCTTGAGAAGATCTATAGTTCATGATTTGATAATAGAATTTACTAATTCTCTGGAAAATCATGAATTCAGAATTTAATAATTTTTATTTTTTAAATATTTTTTATAAAAAATTATTTAATGTAATAATTAAAAGTCTCACAAGATAGTGTTCCGTATGTCCTAAGTGGAACTAACAAGGCAATGCTACCCACCACCTACTTATACGAAATCCAACTTGCAATAATTCTCAACAAGAAAAAATAAAAAAAAGAGAGAAATTTTAAGATGAGAGAGCCATAGGCTCTACTTATGAGAACTATTTGACAATCTAGTTGTTAGCTAATAACTTAGGCACCAATTAATAATTTTATTAAAATTAATAATCTAATAGCTGAAAATTTGATAATTGATAATTTAATTGATTGATATAAAAATGTATGATAAAAGTGATTAAAAAATGTAAAATGATAAAAAATAAAGATAAAACAAAAAAATTATAACCTAATAGTTTTTTAGTTAAACATTGGTTCTATTAATTTTTTAAAGAGATTATAATTTAATTTTTTAAATAATATAATTTACTAATTCTCTTAGAGTGGAAAATCATGAATTCAGAATTTAATAATTTTTATTTTTAAATTTTTTTTATAAAAAGTTATTTAATGTAATAATTAAAGGTCTCACAAGATATTTTTCCGTATGTCCTAAGTGGAACTAACAAGGCAATGCCACCCACCACCTACTTATGCGAAATCTAACTTGCAATAAGTCTCAAGAAGAAAAAAAAAAAAAATGCCACCCACCACCTACTTATGCGAAATCTAACTTGCAATAAGTCTCAACAAGAAAAAAAAAAAAAAAAAGGAGAAATTTTAAGACGAGAGAGTCATGGGCTCTACATAGGAAAACTATTTGACAATCTAGTTATTAGCTAATACTTTAGGTATTAACTAATAATTTTATCGTAACTGATAATTTAGTAGTTAAAAATAATTTTCAATAAAAAAAAGAAAAATTATAAGATGAGAGAGCCATGGGCTCTACTTAGAACAACTATATGATAATCTAATTATTAGTTGATATTTTAAGTATTAACTAATAATTTTGTTATATTGATAATTTAGTAATTGAAAATCTGATAACTAATAATTTAGTTGATTGATGTAAAAATATTTAATACAAGTGACTGAAAAATGTAAAATAATATAAAATAAGAATAAATAAAAAAATCATAATCTAATAATTTTTAATTAGACACTGGTTCTATTAGTTTTTTAATGAGATTATAATCTAATTTTTTTTATAAATAATTTAATTTATTAAATAAAATTTATTGGTTAAATTAATTTATATTGATTTTCAAATTAAAATATAATTTACATTCTAATAAAGTTTTGTTAAATATAGTTATAATCCGAAAAAAAAAAGATAGATTGATAACAGATTAGTGACGAAGTGGAACTAGAAATAGAATCGTCTAATTAGACGGAGTTGGAAACGTGTACGGCTGACAATCATTTAAGGTGTTGAAATGGGAATTAAATAAACGATTCCATTTGAAAGTTGCTGTAATTTGAAGAAGAGCGAGTAGGACATGCACTTTATGCAAACGTGTGCTTGCTCTTTGGAAGTCATTCTCTACCCTCCAAGATGATTCGCTCAGTCAAATATTCCAGCTGTGCCTTAGCTACAACCAGTGTTTTATAATTAGACCAGATAGACTGGTAGAGTCAATAAAATTACTGGTTGATTAATAATTTGATTTAATTTAATAATTAAAATTGATTAATAAAAAAAATAATCAAGTTTGTGAAAATTAATCAAAATTAAAAAATAAATTAAATCTATTTAACTTAAAATTATATTATTTTGTGAAAATTTTAAAATTATACTATTTTATTAAAAGTTTGAACACTAACGATATTTTTTATTACTTTATTATATTATAATTTTTTAATATTAAAGTATTTTAAAGTAATAAAAAATTAATTAATTTAATAATATCGATCAAATCAGTCAAATAAAAAATCAGCTGGTTGACTACTTCGATCTTCATTTTAATTTCCAAAACATAAAACATTAGCTAGAATTATAAGACTTGTTGACAAATGCCAGCTTGATTTTAATTAGGAAAATGATTAGTGCAGTTCTGAAGCCAAGGAGATAGTAAAGTAGCTTTTGTTTTTTTTTTAAAAAATTTTTTTATTTATATATAAAGTTTAATTAGATAAATATAAAAATAAACAAAAAAATTATAAAAATAAACAAATAATAGAAAAAATTTTATATTGAAGAAATATAATCATTATTACTATAAGGACTGTGTATAATTATTTTAAAAAAATAATGAGATACATAATTTAATTTGATAAAATCAGAAAATGAATAAAAATATTATAGAAAAGAAATAAATGATAAAGAAATTTTAAATATGATAAATTAAAGTCAAATAAAATCTAATATGGTTACTTGCACTATCAAGAAAGTGTTTGATTGTTTAAAGAAATTTTATAAATATAAAAAATAAAAAAATATAGAAATTAAAAATATAAAAAATAAAATCAAACGAAGAAATTCTGTCTTTATTCTTTTTAAAAAGGAGACAAACGCTCCTTAAAGTGCTACATACGGTTAAATGCGATGAGAGCTCTATCTGTAAATGGCCATTTCGAAAAAAAATTAAATTTAATTAAAATAATATTGCTTGTGACATTGGAACGTTATGTATATGTTTATTGTATTTTTATAAATATACTTTGATGTGAGTCATTTTCTTTTTTATTAAAACATGAAAGCTAGCTAATTTGTGATAGTTATTATAAGCATCACAAATACATAAACTAACATAAGACCATAGGATTTATTATATTCAAAAACCTTACTTATAATTACAATAAATAGTAAGATTTGAATTGATTTTATTTAAATTAAAATTTTAAATTTTTAAAAAATAAAATTATATTTTTACTTAAAATTAAAATAATAAATGACTCAAAATTCATTAAAAATAAAAAAAAAATCATTTGTATACTTCAATTCGGTGATCTAAATTTACTTGATTCAATCACTTGCTACTTCTATGTATAACAAATAATCAAGATTAAAAATAAAATAATTAGTTTAGTTCTTTTCATAAATTCAATTCACATTAATTGAAATTTAAATTTAAAATATTTTAGATTTAATAACAACTTCCATGCTACTAAATCAAAAGCTAATTGCTTTATAATAAATTATAAGTGATGTTCTTAATATTAGCCAACATCACATATCAACGTCAGCACAGGTCCCTTTTCTGGGTATAATATAAAATCAATAAAAAGCTTCAAAGAAATGAATTCTTAATTTTGAGACTAACGTTGGTCTCACAAATAATTTATATTTTTTGCACAACGAGAGGGACTCCTGAAAGCAGGGAGTCAAATAAAAAAAGAACAGCGCCAACTTTTGAGTCTCGAGTTTGGCAATGTGCTTGAAGCCACTAGAATTAAATATACTATTACTAGTTCATAATCAGTGGGGCAATAATATCAAGTTGCTCAATTATAAAAATGTCATTTAGTCAGTTCTTAATTATACGTAGAAATATTATATTTTAATTCGATTTATCATTATGACACTTTTAATTACGTGTTTATCGATTATTATTCCATTTTCCTATTGAATTTAAGTATTATTAGTGTGCCTTCATGATTTTTGTTTGGAACAAAGCTTCCCACTAAAAGGGAGCATGGCTTCTTTGGAGATTTTGTAGCTCCTGCTTGTTTTCCTTCTCTCTAAGGTTTGGTATGCTTGTTTAGGTGCTTTTCGCTGATCATAATCAATCAATCATCAATATATATTATTAATTTTAGATTCATGGATCAAAAAAATCTAAATTTTGCATATTTTATCAATTAGATCTAATTCTTTTAATTTTGATAAATTTAACCAATTTTGCAAAGTTATTAATAATTACGACCAATTTAGAAATTTAATCATAATTAAATGACATGACACATAATGTATTGTCCATGTAAAATTGATGTATTTAATGGGTTTTATTAGTTTTAAATTTTGATTTTATATTAATGACACATCATGTGTCATGTTATATAATTTTGATCAAAATCTTAAATTGGCTATAATTGTCATGGATTTTGCAAAATTGGATAAATTGCTAAAATTAAAAGAATTAAATATAATTATAAAAACATGTAAAGGTTTTTTATTTTTTTTTACCAATATGCCTTAATTTTAATTTAAAAGTTATTTATAATTAATATTTATTAGACATTAAATTAATATTTTGATAAATAAGCAATTAATCATTATATATTATTATTTTATATTATATTACTTGATTGGAAAATTATAATGTAACTAATTAAAAAAACATATAGACAAATAAAAAAAAAAAAGCTTAAAAAGATTGGCTAGCTTTTCTTGTGATCCTATGTTCATATAAACAATGAAATATGTAAGCACTTATAGGGGTTGGGATTCTTTTGTATTTGCCAAAATGAGGATAATAAACAACCTTTTTAACGAAACAAAATTTAATGGGTAATGGGGATATTGACTTGATTTTATGATGATGATCCTTTCATTTCATTTCATTTACCTTTTCTTTTAAACTGATATTAAGATTCTTTCATGCATAATTGTAAAATGGTGAAGTCCAGCATACTTGTTTCTAAAATTAAAAACAGCTCATATAAAAAAATGGAAAATATACAGTTATAATTTTATCTTTTAATATATGCTTTAATTAATCTAACTCCTTCTTAAAATTCAAACTCTAACGTCTCTCGATCCAAAGGATGAGTTTAATAATTTAATGAAAAAATTATTGATAAAATATATATTTTAATATATGACAGTAATCTTAGTTAGAATCTAGAAATTAGGACCTTCATTTACATATAATCCTTAGTTAATGAAATGTAATTAGGACCTTGATTAGTTATTCTAACCTATATAATCCTTAGTTATCAAATATTAGATTAATCCATTTATTCTAACCCATATAATCCTCAGTTAAAATTTGACAATAATTTTTAGGAATTAGGACCTTGATTTACATATAATCCTTAGTTAGAATTTATTAGCTATATGAGCAGGTATTAGGAATCTATAACCTTAGTGTAATACATATTAGTTATTTTTGTTTTACAAAGGAGCTATACTCTCTAGAGTGGCAAATGGGTTGTGTAGGATCCCCATGTTTCAAGTTGATTCGAGTTGCTCATCAGATTGTGCATGCATAAAAGATTTCGTATCAAGTTCGGATTGAATTCGAGTTTACTCTTAAAATTAATATTTCAGATTAGATCGAGTAATTTGTTATTCAATTCAAAAATGTTCATGTGAATTTTTTTTTATCATTTATGCAATATTTTTTCATAATTTGTTAAGAGAGAAATAATAATTTTCTCTTAAAAAATTATTTTTAGTAAGATAGATTTTATATAAAATAAAACTTTGATTAATTTTTTTATTTAAATGCCTAATAAATTAAATATAATATATTTTTTTAATCAAGGGACTATATATAATGAAAACAATTGAATTAAGTCCTCATAAATTATATTCAAATTATATATCATAATTTAAATTAATTTACAAATAAACATATAATGGTCAATGATAGAAAATTATTTATTATAAAAAAATTTTATGTATTGTAATAAAAATTTGTGTGATAAAATTAAATTTGTTTTAATATGTAATTCTATCGTGATAAAAATTAAATTTATTACAATTATTCTAAAAATAAGTAAAATTGTGATAAATTTTATTTACATATTAAATCATTTAAAATAATTATGGTTAAAATTTAGCTTAAGTACTTAAAAATTGAAACCTTTATGCAATTTTAAATCGTATTCAAAACTTCTAATTGAGTCAATTACACTATAATTGATAAATTGATTGTAATTATACTTCAAATAAAAAACATAATATATTAAAGTGTATTAAATTTAGTTGACCTTTATTCTTTTTCACTCAACTTAATTAAACATAAAATTTAGTTTACAACTTAATTAATATACTAATTTTATTTTTATTCAATTATATTTATTATGTATTTCTGTATGATGCATTTTAAATTTATGTTTAAATTTAAATTACAAATTTTTAAAATTAAAATTTATAATTTATAAAATCTTTCAATCTCTAATTTTCTCTTAAAAAATTTCTATCAATCTTCTCAAACAAATTTCTAATAAATATTTAAAAAATAAACCACATGAGTTTAATTAAGATTATATTTTTATTTTTTATTCAATTTAATCTCATTTTTGCTTGATTAAATTTATTTTGTATTTTTAGGTGATAAATTTTAATTTTATATGTAATTTACAAAATAAAATTTATAATTTATAATTTATAATTCATAAAATCTCTCAATCTATTATTAAAAAATTAATTATTATATTTTAAATAATAATTATTTAAACTATTTAAATAAATTTTTTAAAAAATATTTGAAAAATTATTTACATGAATTTAATTAAGATGATATTTTTTTTATATTCAATTTAATCCATTTTTTGCATAAATAAATTTTTTATATACTTTTACATGAAAATTTTTAATTTTATATTTAAATTTATAAATTTCTAAATTTAAAATTTATAATTCATAAAATCTCTCAATATCTCTTTTAAAATTTTTTTGTCTCCATCTCTCCTTCAAATTTTAATTTTTATGTCTTAAATAATAAATTATTTAAATAAATTAAAAAAAACTTTAAGAAATATTTAAAAAATCAATTACATGAGTTTAATTAAGATGATACTTTTATTTTTTATCTAATTTATTCTCTTTTTTAATTAATTAAATTTATTATATATTTTTATTTAATAATTTCTTATTTAAGTTTAAAAAATCTAAAAATTTTGAAATTTAAATTTATAAAATTTTCAATTTCTCATTTAAATTTTTTTTCTTTCATTCTCTTTTTAAAATTAATTATATGATATGAAACTGAAATTTTTCAAAAAATTTATTCTTAAAATCAAAATTAACTATTTATTGATTATTATTTAAATATATAAAAAATGAAATTTATAAATTTAAAACATAAATTTAGTGTAAAATTATTTATTTATCAACTAAAATAAAAATAAAATTTAGCTATTTTTGTGAAAAAAATTTTAAATTGAGTAAGAATAAAAATATTATTTTGTAAGATTTAAACTTAATTTTGAATTTGATTGAATTAAATGAAAAATATAAGGGTCAATAGAATCTAAACATTTAATTAAATATTGATTTTGACTTGGGGTAAAATTGAACCCAATTTATTAAATTAGAGTGTAATTGAATTAATTCAAAACTTTAGATATAATTAAAAATTTAGTAACAAGGTTTGAATTTTCTTAATTATTGGCCCTATAAATTTTTAACTAAAAAGTTTTGGTTATAATAAACGACGACATAAGATAAATTATGACATATACTTTTTCATCATAATATTTTATCACAATATAGTGTTTACCAAATTACAAATAAAGAAAAGTAATATTATTATAATAATCCGTCATTGTATTGAATAATTTAAAAGTTACTATAAATTATTTTACCATAATAAATAATTTTTTTATTACTAAATAATTTATCATAATAAGTAATAAATTGTAATTTAGGCATACAAAAAAAACACAATAAAATTAATAAATTTATTAAAATATAAGAACTTTATTATATTTTAAATAAAAATATTAAAATTAAATTTGAATTTATATTTATATTTAAATTTAATTAAATAACCTAAATATTTTTTGAAATAAATTTCTTTCTTTTTTATTTTAATTATTCTACGTTTTATATATTTAGTAATGAATTTTTTTTTTATATTGTCATCGGATTAATTGAATTAGATTATGAGTTAACATAATTTGAATCAATTTGACCCGATCCGTCATATTAATATTACCCGATCTAACATGACTCACAAAAGTTTGTATCTAGCCCTAGTCACGGTCAAATTCAGATCGAGTTTCAATTGGATTAGAAACTACCGCTTCTAATACTTTCTTTATCACAAAAGAGAGGTGTACTAATTAAAAAGAAATCGATTCTGTGGAGACATAAAAAAAGTTAATGAAATTCTAACTTAATTAATTAATCAATTCAATCAAAGATACCTTCACCTAATTAAAGTGCAAATTGTCTTTGCATCATAACCTTTCATAATTTGATTGCTTTGTCATTGGGTGCTAACGCTAATGAGTATATATGCTCTCTTTGCATAATATTATCATACATTATTAATTTTTTTAATTCGAAGGTTTAATGGGCATCAACTACACGAGAAGGTAACTTATTCCAATTACATTATCACCTAATTATATTCTAAATTTCTAAGAAATAATAATCTCTATAACCGCCCATCTATTTTTTTGTTCTTCTCTTTCATTCTAGGTTTTTAATTAAATTATATTTAAAGGTCATTTCAATTAGAAATTAGCTTTCTTTCTTATAATTTTTCTGTTTTATTATTTATTTTATTGAATAAATTATAAAATCAAATCTATTCATTTATTGAGTTTATTTTAATTTTGTTATCTTTTTCGAGGATTATATATTTTTCATGAAAGTTTATTCTTACTTTAGATAGTAATGATATTTGATCCATTTGACACATTTAAAAACTATGACAGATAATTTGTGGTTATTGTAATCATAAAGTTGAGCATATTTCTCACTAAATTGTAATTTCAAATATTTAATTATTTTAATTGAAAAATAATATGGATATGTTCAACTTTTTGAATATATTCATATTTCTTAACATATTATTCATATTATTATACTAGTAGATAATCAAGTTGTATAATTATTTAATTAAATGATTGAAATTTATATTTTTTTCAAGGAAAAAAAACCTCCTAAACAATAATTTTACTAACGTTTAATAAAAAATAAAATTTAAATATTTTCAATATTTAATTAATAAAATAAAAACATCAATTACATTACTCTTGATTGACATATAACCTATGCATTGAAATTACAATGTAAACTCATTCTAATTATTATGTTATCACCTAACTCTAGTTTGATATTGTTATTATCAAAACCCGATTTTTAAAATAAAAATTAGAAGAAATTATCTTTGTTAATTAGTTATATATTTTTAATGTAAATTTCATGAGTAAAAAATTAATTTTAAAAGAAATTAATATTTGAAGACTTTATCAAAAACTATTGAATAATAGAAATAATATAATTAAATTACTTTTATATTATATATAATGTTTGCAAAACCTAAAAATTTATTAGTTTAACAAACAAAATCAGATTTTTACAATAACAATACTAAACATACTATAAGTTCCTTATCAACAATAATTAAAAGAAATCTATTCTAAGTTCCTCATCAATAATTCTATTAACATTTGCTAAAAAAAATCAAATTCAAAATTTTTCAATATTCAATTAATAAAAGTGTGTGTATATATATATATATAATATATATATAGTGAAGGACGGCAAGTGGTCAGGCCATGCCTCGATTATTTTAGGTTTGTAAACATATGCTTAAAGTGAAATTTGACTGGTATATACTCTTCATTTGCTAATAGAAGCTACTTTTTCACTTAATGGAATGAATTATGAAGGGAACCATATTCTCTAACAATAAGGATGGATGAGAATTGAGAAGCATTAGCAATGGGAATTTCGATTCATAGGTGGTCCTTAAAAGAGATAGATTAGAATAATATTTGCCTAAAGTTTGCATTCTTCTATATATAAGTACGGGGCTTTCATTCAAAGTGAGGCATCACAATTACAACTTTCTTTCCTCTATTGAATTTCTCTTCGTAGTGAGCTTTATCGTGAGGTAAAGTTAAGGAGAGTTTGCCAACAAAAAGAGAAGCCTAAGAAAATTAAGAAAGAAGAGTTTGCACAGAAAGGCAAGACATTCAAGTAGTTTCTTTCATTTATTTTGCTACAATTGGTATTTCAAGCATGTTAATTTCTGATAGAATTTATTTCAATTTTTATTCGGAATCTATTGTTATTGCCCTTTTCTTTTTCATGCAAAAAACATCAATATTATCTCATTTATTTTGCATATGATTATCTCAAAAGATGAAATATGTTCTGTAGTTTTTGTTTGTCTGCTAAAACTGCCTGCCACTAGTATGTTAGCAAGACACAGCAAGTCCAATGCTAATATGTTATTTATATTCTTCATTGTTTGATAAGGAAATTGGATGGCAAGGTAAAAGTTTTTAAAATATGGTAAGGTAAAGTTTGGCATTAACTTTATTTTATTTGGGAAGAAGACAAGGTAAAGTATAATTTATAGTCTACTTTATTTAGTTAGAAGATAAGGTTTAATGAAAGTTTCATATTAAAGTTACTGAAAAAGATACTCTCTAGATATAGATGAATATATCTATAAATGAAGCATGTTAAAAGGATTAAACTACACACGTCTATTTTGTTTATTTAAATAAATGAAGTATGTCAAATAAATGTCAATTTTATCATATAGAAAGTGACAATATATTTATTACAACTAACATATCTCAAAAAAATAATTAAATAAAGTCAAATAAATAATTAAAATAATTGATAATAATTCTTTTAAAATATCTAATATTTATAAAATATAAAATAATTATTAAAATCTAATTCCTACATATAATATAAAATTTAATTCCCTACACCACCATCTATCATTTTCGATAATAAATTCTTATAATAATTTAGTAGACATTCAAGTAAAGCTCTCAACATATCTGGTTTTTGAATTAAAAATAGATTTAATAGTAGCATGGAAATTGTATCTTGAAAAAAAATTTTCTGCACAACCTAAAAAAAAAGTCATTTGCTGCGATAAATAAAAAATAATAGGAGATTGTAGGTGTTTTAGGTTTTTTTTTTTTTAAAAAAAGGCTAAATATAAGTTATAAAAATAAAAAATAAAAAAAGTTAAAATTAAATAAAAAATGGAGATTTTGAAAGATTTTTAAAATTTTCAAAAATTTTATCCTATTACGAGAATTAGCTTTCCAATTAGAGTGTCAAAGTTTTTTAACTTCAAAAAATCTTATCAACTTTTTAAAAACTTCAATCTAAACAAAGAGTAAGGGGCATGGAGTGAGAAGGTTTAGGATTCAAACCTCTCATCAAATCATTAGAGTAAGTTTTTATTAATATTATCTTTGATTGGCTCTTAAAATCAGAATAAAATTCAATTTTTAAAAAAACCAAATTTCATTTTTCTTATTTGGTTTAGATGAAACCTTTATTTTGCATGAATTTTTATATTTAAATAAATAAAATTTTTGTATTTATTTTTGAAGTATAATTTTAGCAATATCATAAAGTTTTAATTATTATTATTACAAAAACTTGGAATTGGATTTTTAATTTAATGTTTATTGGTTTAGCTTCTATTCATTAGTATTCAATAAATGAGAACTCAAATAATAAAAAAAGTATTTGGTAAATATCAATATTTAGTATTTTAATTTAAAAATTAGCACTCAACATTTAAAATATATAATTGAATGCTAAAAGTTAAATTTTCTAACATTTGAAATATAAAAGTTAGCATTTAACTTTTTTTGGCTAATATTAACTTTTATATTTATCATTATTTACTATCATATCAATTTATATTTTATATAAAATTAATTAAAATATAAAAATAATTAATTTTTTTATCATTTAGTAATCTAACAACACCTTCAATTCTTAAATTATGTAATATTTTATATCTATTAATCACTCATAATTATGAGTGATTATTGATCGTTGATCACTAATTAATTAATTAATGATATAAAATATTAATTAATTAGAAAGCTTCTATTAATTAATTATTGATCGTTGATCACTAATCACTAATTACTAATTGATAATCACTCACTACTTATTGTCACTTTTAAATCCATTTTCATTTCCTTTTATTTCCCAAAATGAACCAAATATGGTCGTTAACGTTCAATCCCCTTCCTCCCTTATTATAACTCGGATATTAAAAAAAAAAAAAAAAAAAAAAGAGACCAAAATCTCTCCGTCTGTCTATTACTAAATACAGGAAGGAAATTAATTTCTTGATTGTTAGGGAAAGGTAGTTTCTATTTCCAAATATAGATTTTAGCGTTTGTCAACTTGCTTCTCTTTTAATAAAGAGTGAAAATAAACAACATGAAATTGAATTTCATTTTCAGTAACCATAATCCCCCAAATTAAATTCGAATCAGATGCAAAATTTTCCTTTTGGCAAGTGGGTTGTCCGCCTAAATTTTCAGTGCCTTTTACCACATCTTCAGTACTTTTTCCCGGCCCCCCCCCCCCCTTTCTAAGCAAACACATTTTCAATACCTTTTTCCCCCCTTTCTGAGCAAACACATTTTCATGACCTAGCAAGCAACAATAAATAAAAGGGACAGCAAAAACTATCCTTTCTCTCCAAATCTACTATAACAGTTGTACATACTTAATGACTAAAACCTTTTTGAAATACTTAGTTATATTCAAAATCGATTAAATTTGTATTGATTATATTCATAATTAAAGTTGATCTGAGAATTTAAAGTCATTTGCTAAAATTGTCACTATATCACTGTTTTTTTTTTTTTTTGAAGATTGCTATATCACTGTTATGCATAAAAAAGAAATGAAAACAGTATGGTTGGTGGGTTTTTAAGGACAGAAAAGATCTTTTATAGAGATCTCTGTCATTTTAAAAGAATTAACAATCTGAAAAAAGCAAAGAAAAAAAATAGTTTTAGTAGTTGGTCCTATAGGAAGTATGATGGAGAAAGGAAGACCGCAAGAGAAGAGAGTCAAAAGAGTCAATACATGCTCAGAAATCATCCGCGTTAGAGTCATCGACCATGCTGGTCTTTACATCACGTGCTCTTCTATTCTCATTTTGTCTTGCCTCTATAAATACCCTTCTCCTCTCCTCTTCATTACCATTCGTTCCCTCATTTTAGTATTAATTATTCGTTCAGTCTCTTACATTTCCTTTCTTTGATTTTTCTTCTTCAAAGATGGTTCAGAACTCAGCAGTAAAGAGCCATAATTCCCACCAAGTTTTCGATATGTCCATTGACGTGCATACACAAACTGACTGGCTTGATGATGATGGTCGTGTCAAGAGAACTGGTAATTAATCATCTTAAAATTTTCATTTCTTTGGTTTAGTGAACTGGGTTGTTGCTAATTCTTGATAATTAATGTTGTATGTACTATAGGGACTGTGTGGACTGCAAGTGCCCACATCATAACAGCTGTGATTGGTTCTGGAGTGTTGTCCTTGGCCTGGGCTATAGCTCAGCTTGGATGGATTGCTGGCCCTGCTGTCATGTTCTTGTTCTCCCTTGTCACTT
>CATIWR010690837.1:0-13642 GCA_949677035.1 Omphalea diandra | reverse complement strand
TTCATCATTCTCATCATCTTGTCTAACTTGCGGTTGATGGTGGCAAGAGATAGTTTAGTTTTGGGTTTTGGTTGATGAGGAGGAACTGGTAGGACTCCTTCTTTAATGATGAGCCTATTTCTTTTGGAGGCTTAAGATGTTTCCACCTTCTTAGCCCCAAAGGTACCTAGGGTATATGCATATGCGTCCAGGTGTATGGCTTTAGCATTTATCAAGAAAGTTTTTAAAATGGAGGAGTTGCTTAGTAAGGAATTTTTCATTTTCCTCATTAAGAGCTCCAACAAAACGATAAATTATTGTCACATGTGATGGAAGGAGGAATTAGCTCTTTGGTTTGGTGCTCATGTCGATCAATTGATCTACAAGATAACGACCGATTTGGATAGGTTTGTTTTCAACATAGCAGAACAAGAAGATTAGATCCTTTTGAGACACTTTCTCATTACCATCGCCTCTAACATTTACAAAAAAGGTGATGATATGATGGAGTATCCAAAAGGGGAGGGTTTTGATGAATTTGACAAGGGAAGTTTTTGGGTTGTGTTTAGTCTCAATTGAAATTTTGAACTAAAACTCGAAATATATTAGGTCAAGTGCGGAGATAATGAATGAGATATTTTCTCTGACTTAAAGGACAAAAATAGTTGACAAATGCTCAAAAGTAACGAAATAAAGATACCCGAAAGCACAAAATACTAACCCATATTACCTAACTCGTGATTCTGTGTTGCGACTTAGTGTCACTATACACATGAATTCCTTTATTACTTCCTTATAACTGGCTTCATCTGAAAGATGAACTCATTCCATCCCAAGTTGGAGAGGAATGCTCATATCTCGTTGTTGATCCCAATGGTCTCCAGCAGGAAGGTAGATGGTATTTTGTTTGGGAGGATGATTTTGGAAGAGTTGGCTTTGAAACATTCCTTCTCCTCCTTTGTGATTCCTTTCATAAGATGAAGGGCTGGAGGTGCAGATGGTTGGGCTATTGCCTTGCCCTTCTTTGCTCTAAAAATCTTCTTGGGAGCCATTGAGAAAGTAAAGAGACTTAGAGAATTTGGAGAATATGGAAAGAGATAATTGATTTGGAGTATAATGAAGTGGTAAAAATCACTGTTTAGGGGGTTTATATAGCCATTTGAAAGGTGTGAAAATAGCTAGAAATGGTTAGAATTAGTGTAAAGAAGAGTTAGAAATGGTTGGCAGTCAAATCACTTAATTATGTGGCAGTTACTAGATTTTGTGACCACTAAATCCATAATCGCGATTGCTAATTCTGAAAAATATGAGTAACGAACAAAAAAACCTCGACAATCCATGCGTCTAATAGTAAAAAATTTGAAAATTTGACTGAATTCGTAGTGGAGAGCAAAATTCGTGACTGTGAATTGACATTTGTCAGTCAGGTGAGATGAACCTTTAATTCGCAATCGTGAGTTAAGGATAGCTACCGCAAATTACAAGGCAAGAAGGATAATGTCTATGTATTTGCTCCTAGAGTGTTGGATGAGATTCTCAGAGAGATTAATTGCACTAATGTTATCACATTTGATAGGAATGTGATCAACAACTTTGTTGTAATCCTTTAATTGTTGTTTCACCCAAAGTACATGGGTGCAGCAACAACCTACAGCGACATACTCAGCTTTAGTGGTGGATAAGGCAACTAAAACTTACTTCTTGGTAAATCAAGACACCAAGCATTCTCCAATAAATTGGCAAGTTCCAAAAGTACTATTTCTATCTAAAACACTACTAGTGTAATATGCATCCGAGTAGCCTATGAGACTAAAAGATGAATCCTTAGGATACCATAGTCCTAAGTCCAATGTGCCATGCAAATATTTGAAAATTCTTTTGACAACATTTAAATGTGATTCTTTGGGCAAGGATTGAAATCTAGCACACATACGTACACTAAACATAATGTCAGGTCTTTAAGCAGTAAGATAAAGTAGAGAATCGATCATACCTCGATATCTCTTTTCATCAACAGTCTTACCCGATTCATTTTTATCCAGTTTGATGGTGCCACTAATGGGTGTTTTTGCTACTTTGCATCCATCCATGCTAAACTTCTTGAGTATGTCCTTTATGTATTTGGCTTGGTTGATGAAGATCCCTTATTTAGTTTGCTTGATTTGTAGACCAAGAAAAAACTTGAGCTCTCCCATCATGCTCATTTCAAATTTCTTAGTCATACACTTAGCAAAATCCTCATAAAGAGATCCATTAGTATCACCAAAATGATATCATTAACATAAATTTATACTATAAGTGTATTATGTTTATGCCTTTTTATAAATAAGGTAGTGTCCACCCTTCCCTTTTCAAAATCATTTTTTAAAAGAAATGAACTAAGCCTTTTATACCAAGCTATTGGAGCTTGTTTCAACCCATACATGGCTCTATTCAATTTAAAAACATAATTTGGAAAACTATGTGATTCAAAACCAGGGGGTTGCTCAACATAAACTTTCTCCTCAACAACCCAATTTAGAAAAGCACTTTTGTCATCCATTTGAAAAAGTTTAAAATTCATATGACATGCATAGGCTAAAAAATCCTAATGGCCTTTAAACTTGCAATAAGGGCATAGGTTTTATCGTAGTCTATGCCTTCCTCTTGGTTGTAACCTTTGCAACCAATCTAGCTTTATTCCTAGTGATGAAACATTGCTTATCTAACTTATTTCTAAACACCCATTTGCAACCTACAATTGTGTGTTCCTTCGGCCTAGGAACAAGTTCTTATACATTATTTTTCTCAAATTAGTTGAGTTTCTCTTGCATAACAATCACCCAACTTTCATCATCAAGAGCCTCATCAATTGATTTTGTCTCAAATTGAGAAACAAAGGCAAGGTTATTATCTAAAAGATTAAGTTGAGATATAATACTTATACCCTTTGATGTATCACCAATAATTAAGTCTTTGGGGTGATGTTTGGAGAATCTCTAATCCTTGGTTAGATCTTGACTTGGCAATGCTTCTTGTTGATATTGTAGTTCCTCATCTACTATTGATAATTCACCTTTACCTTTGTCTTCGTCTTCCTCTCTTGTAGTGTGCTCCAGTTCCAATTTTGCAAAGTCACCTACAAAATCATTAATAAAAGAACATTTCCCAATATCAAGTTTACTAGATTCATCAAAAACAACATTCATAGACTCTTCAATAACCATTGAACTTTTGTTAAAGACTTTATAAGCTTTGCTAGAGGTGGAATAACCTAAGAATAGACCTTTATTAGTTTTTGAGTAAAAATTTCCAAGATTATCCTTGGTGTTTAATACATAACACTTGCATCCAAATACTCTTAGGTATGATATCTTGGGTTTTCTACCATTCCATATCTCATAAGATGTTTTATTGAGAATGGGTTGTTTAAAAACTCTATTTATTATATAACATGAGGTATTAATAGATTCGTCCCAAAAGTAATTTGGTAAATAATACTCATTGAGCATAGTTCTAGCTATTTCTACTAGTGTTCTATTTTTCCTCTTTACAATACCATTTTGTTGTGGTGTTCTAGTGGTTGAAAACTTGTGAAAAATCTCATTCTCTAAACAATAAGATTCAAAAGCTTCATTTTGAAATTCCTTTCCATAGTCACTTCTTATAGAAGAAATGAAGTAAGCCTTTTCATTTTGAATTCTTTTTATAAAACTTTTAAACGCATAAAAGGTATCATACTTATGAGCTAGAAAAGATACCCAAGTAAACCTATAATAGTTATTAACTAGGACTAGTGCATAATGTTTTCCACCTAAACTAGTACTCCTAGTACGTCCTATCAAGTCCATATGAATTAGATGAAGATGTTTAGATGTACTTACAACATTTTTAGCTTTGAAAGAAGATTGATTTTCCTTCCCCATTTGGTAAGGACCACATGTCTTGTCTTTTGAAAAACTTAGCTTGGGAAGACCTTCTGCAAGCTTTCCTTTAGATAAGCTTTGTAAGAACTCCATGCTAGTATGTCCAAGTCTTCTATGCGATAGCTAAGTTTCATTACTAAAAGACATAAGACACTTAAAAGATTGGTTAGCCAAATTGTCTAAGTCAATTGAGTAGGTATTGCCTTTCCTTTCACCCTTGAAAACAACCCTTTTATCCATTAATGTGGTAACTCAACATTCTCTAGGGTTAAATGTGACATTATTACCTTTGTCACACAAATGACTTATACTTAAGAAATTATGTTGCAAGCTATCAACTAACAAAACATCATTAATTAAAGAGCAGCCATTATTAGCAATGGTTTCAATGCCAATTACCTTACCTTTGGCATTGTTACCAAATGTGACATTGCCTCCTTCTTTTTCTTTCAAGGTCATGAATAACTTCCTATTGCTTGTCATGTGCTTTAAGCATCCACTATCCACATGTCAATCATTTGATTCATTAGTGACTACCAAACATCCCTACACAACACAAACAAATCATCTCTTATTTGGCACCCAAGCATACTTAGGTCCTAAGGGATTAGGTATTAAAGGATCCTCAAATTTGAGGTGAGCCTTCCTAATGTAGCAATAAATATTAATATGTTTATACCTCATGCAATAGTGTCATTGGAGTTTAGACTTGTGAGTCTTTCTCCTATGCACAATCTTACTATGAGTAGGAGGCCTTCTCACACTTTGGTTATGGGAGTGTATGCAAATGCATAAGTGATGAGGAATAGAAAATAATTTTTTATGTTTGTGTGTTTGAGCATGCTTCTTGCCATAAATATAAGCATAATTTGCTCTTTGAGGGGCCTTACCTTTGTTGTTAGGCATAGGTGACTTAGTGCTAGGAGCACCTTTGTTCCCAATGACCTCAATACTTGAAGTTTGAAGTGTTTTTGCTCTAATGAATATAGTGAGTGTAGATGTGGAGGTTGAGGTTTCATTAAATCTTAGACCATACCTAATTAAAGAAGGCCTTTATGATACTACGAGTGTATCCAAAGCTTCCTTACCCTTATGAAATTTTGAGAAGAGCTTCTAAGGTCAATGACTTCTCCCTTTAGAGAGTCATTCTCTTTTCTTAATGAAGCTAATGATGAAGATGATTTAGAAAGATTTTCCATCGATTTTTTTAGTTCTTTATTTGAAGCTCTCAATTCACTTCCAAAATTATTAAGGGAATCATCCTCTAATTTTGAGCATTTTCTCTTTTAAATCTTCATTTGTGACTTATATTTGTCGTATGTCATTATGAGAGCTTCTAGAAGCTCTTCATCTACATCATCATAATCAGAATGAGAATGAGATGATGTGCTTACCTCATTAGAAGAATCCTCTTGAGCCATGAAGCATATGTTGGCAATCTCCTCATCTTCCTCATCCTCACTTAAGCTATCATCCCAGTTGGCTTTAAAACTCTTCCTTTTCTCTTTGTCCCCTTTCTTCTTATTCTTTAACTTTGGACAATCAAACTTAATGTGGCCTAGCTTGCCATACTCATAGCAAGTGACTTCAATTGATCTCTCTTTGGGATTACGAGTAGCTTTCTTGAAGTTCCTTCTTTCTTTTCTTCGTCATTGGTCCTTTTAGAGAGCATTGCTAATTCCTCTTCCTCCTTATCACTTTCTTCTTCACTTGAAGTAACCTCTACGTCCTTTTTTTTAGATGTAGACTTGAGTGCTAAGGTCTTCCTTTTTTGCTTTTCAGATTTTTCTCCTTTGGGTCTCATTTTCTTCATCTTTTCATCTTTCTTTAAGGCCAACTCAAGAGTTAAGAGTTTGCCTATCAAGACATCTGTTGGCACCTTCCCTATTTATGGGTTGGATTCTTGGATACTACATACTTTATCACCAAATTTCTCAATAGGCAAAGACTTTAGAATTTTAGAGTTTACCTTATGATTTGTGAGAATCCTACCAAACTTTTTCATGTTGGTAATGATTGCTAAAGTCTATTAATCATATCAGTGATGTTTTCATCCTCTTTCATCATGAATAACTCCCACTCCATCACATACATATCTAGTCAGTTAGATTTCACCAAGGTGGTGCATTCATGATAGGTCTCTAATGCTTTCCAAATCCTATAGGCAGTTTGACAATGTTGTACCCTTCTAATTTCGTCTCTTGAGAGAGAGCTTAGAAGGATTGCAATGGCTCTCTTGTTCTTGCCATTGGATCTACTATGTTCTTCAACCCATTATTCTCTAGGGATTAGTTCTTCACTTTCGCCCACCACTTTGGTGGGTGGCTTCCATTCTTTAACAACAACATCCCATAGATCCACACCATCCATATCTAGATAGATCTCCATCCTATACTTCCAATGAGTAGAGTCAGCTCCATCAAAATAAGGTTTGAGGTGTGAGTGAATTCCTTCTTATGCCATTGATCTTTACTCACTTAATTAAGGTTTTTAGTGAGACTTGGCTCTGATACCACTCGTTGCCCTAGGGTACCAAGAAGGGGGGTTGAATTGATGATTAATTTAAAAATAAAAAAAAAGGTTAATATGTTTAAGAAGATGAGTAAGAGAAGAAAGAAATTGATACAAGCATTTATAGTGGTTCAGATATTAACTAACCCTATGTCCCCTCCCTAATTCTCTATAATTAGGTATTTCACTCAACTCAATAGGTGTTTCCAAGCTCACACCAAACTTTTACAACTTGTGTTTATGGCTCGCACAACAACCTTACACCTTGTGTTTTCTAGGCTCACACAAAAACCTCTTACAAATATTTTCAAGGCTCACACTAAAACCTCTCACAAGTGTTTTTGAGGCTCACACTAAAACCTCTTACAATGGTGCTTGTTACTCGCACCAAACAATCATAAACACATAAATGAGAATTGAAAGAATGAGTAGCAAATTGCCAAGAGATTGGTTACAAATTAATGAAGTCTCTTCCTATTTCATTTGTTCGGTGGAGTATTTATAGCTCATATCCACTAAGAGATGTTGGACTAAAACTATTAATAAATCTCCAAGATGTGCTAGGCAGATTTAGCATTAAATGCTTATCAAGTGAAAGTCGCGGTCGCTACTACCATTTTGCGGTCGCAAATTTCCAATTTCTATTGTGGAGCTGAAAATTTCGGTAAAAAACCTCATCTATGTCTAACGGCTAGTCTACATGTCAGCTTTGCATTAGTTGTCTAGGAAAATATAGTTGTTATGTTATAACCACTATCAAAAGTCACGGTCGTGAGATACCTAAGTCTTAGGTGCAAATGAGACCATGAATTCCTCTATTTGGTGAGAAAGCTTCAACTCCTTGTGTCGTGGTCGCTACAGAATTTTTGCCCTCGCGACTTTTGATCATTCAACATATAGTTGGCACGCTGTGGTTGTGGCTTTGGTTCCCTTCTTTGTCACTATAAAAGTCGCGGTCGCGACCCTGGCGCGACTCTCACCGTGAATTCCTTTATGAATAAGGTTTTGCAGTTTCTGGATGGTTCGTGGCAGTGAAATTGTCCGCGAATTCCTCTAGCCTAGGTTCATCCTTTCTTGTGATTTATTCGTGGTTGCGATATACCATACACACACCACAAATTTAAATGATCTTTACATTGTTAAAGATTTTGAATTCCATCCTACTTTCAATGAAAAAATATAACTTCTAATCTGCAAAACAACACTTAATGAAAGTATTAGAATTGATCAATCTTTATTGTCAAGATAAAAAAAAGGTTCATGACTTAGGTTAAATCAACCTAGTCCAACACAAATATACTCAGGCGACACGGTGAAATTAGCAGATATGGATGGGATTGAATTCATCAAACTAGTAAATCTAGACTGGCTAAAGAAGTATTTCATGTAAGGTGTGAGACAAGTGAAAATATTCTGCTAAATTGAAAACTCGAAAGGGCAACTTAGGAAAAAATTAAGGCATAAATAATGTAAAAAGAAAAAGACAAAAAAAAGCTCATTAATCAAAAACCTGAAAGGGCGACTAAGGCAAAAATTAGAGCATAAAAAAAAGAGATCAAATAGCAAAAGTTGAGAGAGTGTGACTGATCATTAGGGGATTATCGATAAGACAACTAGGTAACAACATAGAAAGCAAAGATGTATGAGTGGCGAGTCAACAAGATTGAGACATTATGCAAGGTGATTAGATAATCTAGTGTGCCAATGTTAAAAATAGAAGTCATGCATTTAATTCATGTGTAACATGCAAAGTGTAAATGGTTTGTGTTAAGCATAATACTAAATGGAAATATATTTGCATAATTAAAATGAATTCAATCATGCATGTCCTTAAACTAAAATTAAATATGAAACATTTTTCTTATGAAAGATCATTGTTTACTATTTACTAATGTGTTGCATGAAGCTCTAAGCTTTACGTAACCATGCTTACATCATCATCACGATGAGGATCCAGGCCAATGTAGAAGTCATAAATGTGGCGATTACTCTAAGTGGCCTCCACATTATTCAGGAAAGACAAAGTTGAAGGACTCTCGACAAACATAGGAAGGAATTGCACCTCAAACTGGGAAGCACTAAACTATTAGCATATACATGCTAGATCATAGAATGTGCGTGAAGCCAAGGTAAGAAGAATGACATAATCACCATAGTCCTTAAGGTAGCACACAATAGTTTCCACTAGGGACAACTTTAACATATGTCGTTAATAGTAATATGGGACATCCACTTAGCCCATTTGGCCCTAGAGGTGGTAGTTCTAGTCAGGCAGTGATTCAAAAGATACTTAAAGGTAGTAAAGCCTTATGTCCATGGTCAGGATAACCAATAGTATTTTTCTCTCTTACAGCCATGTCTGAAAAGAAAAAAGAAAAAAAGAAAAAAGAAAAAATAGAAAGAAAAAAGGAAAAAAGAAGAGAAAAATAAATATGTTCGTTAGATTGAAAACCTGAAAGGGCCCCCTAAGCAAAATTGAGCAGCCCGTTGGATTGAAAACCTGCAAGGGCAGTAAAATAAAAAAAAAGGGAAAAAGGAAAATGGTTACAAGAATAATTTATACCTAAAGTAACAGTGGGCTCCTGTAAAAGAATCGTTCACACCTAAAGTCATCTTGTCAAACCTAACGATGGTCTCACCTAAGATTATAGGCACAGGAGTCCTCCCAGACTCCGCTCCTTTTGAGAGGGGTAGGATCTGGATATCAATCTCACCATCATCTGTCCTTAATAAGTACTTGCCTATTAGAATGGTTGTTGCAATGTGAGCCTAATCTGCTATAGCATGGCCTCTCTAGAGGGGAAAGGTCATAAAAGAGATCATGAGAATCTTCTCCTCACCTAATATGTACATCGATTCCTCCTCGTATCACAGGTTAAACTGCTGCACCATCCTCTTGACATATGGGTAATCCAATTGAGGTAATGCAACTCATAATGAAATTGTGATGTGACAATCGAGAATGATGCCAAATTCATCTAGTAGAAGACTAATTTCTATAACTAAAAAATGGAAGGTATGAGTACTGGAGTCCCACAAGTCACAAGCTGCCCATAAAAAATGAAACTTGAGACAAACATCAGAGAGGTAACGAAAAACAAAAGACCCCCCCATGGTAGATCAAACCAAACTTGGGGCAGAAGTGATATTAGAAAAGTTCTTGCCTTATATGGGGAAATGGAAGAAGCAAGTGAAGAAAAAGGACCTAAAGTGGGCTTTTATAGCAAGAGGTCAAACCCGTAACAAGGTTGCACATCCCTCAATGATAGTGCTATGCAACCTTCATTCAATGAACATATATTGGATAGCCTTCTTTCAGCTTTCGGATTAGCAATGGCTCAGATACCTATTATGTGAGACGTATATGTAAAAGAAGTGAAAACGTGTGTTATGAGATATACAATCAGAAAAAAATAGATTTCTATATTATGAAACAAGATATCAAAATTAAACAAAAAATGGAGGCAATACCATAATTTGCTCTAGCATATCTCAAACAAGCATCCAAAAAAAAGAAGGGCGTTCAAATCGTCCAATAAACTATACAACTATATAGAAAGGTACTAAATGTGTTATGCTGGAATAAAGAGCAAAAAGGGAAAACGTCCTAAATAGCTAAAAAGGGAAAAAAGTCAGGGTCTCCACAGCTCAACTACCTCTACTCCTGGAAGGGGTCCCTTCTTAATCCATGGCCTCGCCGTTCATGTCCACATACCCATGCTTTCTGGCTATCTAAGCTAGGTACCTTATCTCTACCTTTGCCTCTATAATATGTTGATCTTTCTCCCTCATCTCCCAACTCTAGCGTTGGATCATCTCCTATAAAGAAAACATGGGGATTAAGATGTTTAGGATGCAAAACATGAATCTTGAACATGCATACATGCATTATTATTCCTTTTTTTAATATTGTGTGTCACTAACCTACATGAAATGCATTTGTTACATAATGATCCTTTTTAGAGTAGTGATTAGGTCGACCATGGCCTCTACCTAAACATACAAAATCTACAAAAGAAGGAAGAGAGACATTTTCAAAAGCATAGTATGCAATGCAATCAAGATATAATGAACGCAAAAGAATGGGGAACTTACATAGGTGGTCTCAGTCGGCTTAAAAGCATAGGCAAACTGAGTAATCTATAATGACATCATCGACCCAGCCAATAAAGCCATGCAAGACTCTACTAAGCAGTCCAACATGGATGACAAACTGCCCACCACCATGGGCTACATGCGTCTTGAAGCAGATCTGTGAGCTCATTTGCAGCACTGAGCGACAATGAGACTAAATGCAAAAGTATAAGTTGTTCAAGTCACCTAAGCAGCAGTGCCTCTACTTATATGCTCTAGGAAAAGTCCTTCATGAGTTGCATTATAAGGAAACATATAGATCACCATATTTGATAATTGAAGGCTCCTTATGAGCGCACTGAGCACCTAAGATTTGTAAGAGAAGTCTAACAAAGACAATTGCTCTCTTGTCTTAAGTTATAGTGCTACAGTAAGATCTGCCCCAGTGAGATCTTGCACCCATAATAAGATCGTAGGTATGTGATGTGGGGCAAGGTACCTATCTAAACAATCATGCCACTAGTAGATGCGCTCTCTAAAGGTACCACTCCCAGATAAAGGGACCTACCATCAGATGATGACCATATGAAAGAGCCTTAGCCTCTACCACTTCCAGTGCTCATGCCACCATGAGAACTCTCTAGTTAAGGTGCAATTATAATGAGGACAAAAAATCATTGTAAGTATAATACTAGTTAATATAATAAATAATTATGATTCATAAATTAATTTTTGTGTAGGTAGAACACCTAGTTTAAAGTGAATGTGTTTCGATAAGTGTGCCTAGCAGTCATGGGAGACTCCTCATAGCTCATTGTACTCCATTATGCAAAATGAGAATAGCCACCCTTTGTGTTGGCCTCATGATCCAAAGCCTATAACAACCCAACTCAATGACCCATGTCTATCAATAAAGAATGCTATGAGACTTAATGTAGTAAAGTAGCACCGAAGTACGAAGAATAGAGGAAATCGACAATACTCATGATGAGACTTTCCAAGAGCTGCACAAATAGCCTTGATCACGGGAGCAATAATTAAGATAGCAGTAAAGGTATGCTAGTGTCATAAATCCCTATTTGAAGTGGTATAACAAGTCTAAGTCCTTTAACGCAAGCAACAGATATAGCTCTGCCACCCCTAAAGTGTTGAAGAGCATGAATCTTGATAAGGCATATAACAACTAGCAATGAGCATGTTGATCACCCACCTCAACAAGTCTATCATCAATAATAATGGGAGCATTAGTTAGAATACTTGGCCTCGTCATGGCCTTGCTCCCCTTTAATAAGGGAACACAACCTGAGACCTTTCATAGATAATCTCGCTCGAGAATAAGATAGTGTACCCCAAAATTGATAGGTAGTGGAATGCCTGCGAACCACAACCTAGTCATAAAGGTGAAATTCCTAGGCGTGATTGTAATCTCGCTAATTAGGGATAGATAGAAAGTTTGGATCATGTCCATCCATCGCTCCACTAGCGTGTGCACCATAGACAGATCGATCCTCGATGTTTCATTGAGAAGCAACCATATAAAAGTCCAAATCTCAGTCCCCCTAGGTGGGCCACCGCCCGAAGGTGAAACGTACAGCCCCACGCCCTAGTAGGACTATTGGATCTACCTCTTTTCTTGAAAGAGATGATCCCTTATCAAGAGAAAACAAAGATACTGTAAAATAACAAGCAATCTTAGACAAAAGGGGAGTGAACCCTACAATTATTCCTAAAAAAAATTCAGAGACAAAATACCACAAGATAGGCAAATTTGCAAAAAGAATAAATTATTCGCTCAGATTTATACCCTTATTACTCATGAATTATTCCCTAAATTAATTTCAATTATTTCCTTATGTAGGTTAAAGAGTAAAGCCTAAGTCATGCAAATCGAGATAATCAACCAGGCTGGTAGAAGAAAAATAAGGTTCACTAAAAAAAAAAGTAAATGTCCTAAAAATTATATGTAACTATTTTATGAGTTAACCTAATGTTCACAGACAATAAGTAAATCCAGTGGTTGCACCTAAAGCTTGTAATGATAAAGTGCACAAAAAAACAACAAAAATAATATAGGAAAAAGGAGAAAACAAGGACACCTACCAATCATGAGGTGGCTCCTACTAGATGACAATATAAATTATAGACCATTAGTGTGTCGCCAGCTAGAGGATAGCCAGTGGAATCATCTTTGTAATCACATTTTTTAGCAGGCACACCAACTCGAATCCCACTGGGATCACAATTGCATGAGGGCATTAAGAGTTGGGAGATCCATATAGAAAAACTCCTCATAATCATCATACATCTTGTGTTAGGAAACTTAACCATGTTGCTTGCCAAGAAAAGCTAAGGTTGCCTAAAAGCTAAGCTTAAAGCCTAGAGAGAAAAGAGAAATGATGCGAAGGAGGACAAAAAACTTTCGAGGCCTTTTATATTAGCTTTGGGTTGTATAGCAGAATGAGGGTTGTACAACTAGGGTTATGTTATCCCTAGGCACCAAGAAGGGGGGGGTTGAATTGGTGTATGAAAATTTAAAATAGAAATGAAGAGAAGAAGAAATGATAGTAAGGACACAAAGGTTTTATAGTGGTTTGGGCAAAACAATCACTACATCCACTCCCCAATCACTCAATTGGGTATTTTACTAAGTCAATGGTGTTTTCAAGCTCACACCCAATTTACTACAACTTGTGTTTTAATGGCTAACACACAACCTTACAATAAAGTGTTTTATAGGCTAACACAAAACCTCACTCAAGTGTTTTAGCAGGCTAACACTAAAACCTTTCTTAAAGTGTTTTGGTAGGCTAACACAAAACCTTTACAAACTAGTGTTTATTGCTCACACCTAACAAATGTAAAGAAGAAGAAGAAAATGAGTAGCAAAGACTTAAGAGCTTTCAATGCTTGTAATAAATTTGTTAGCAACCCTCTTTATGGCTGTTTGACGGGGTATTTATAGCCAAACTTCTTCAAAGAGACATTGCAGATCAAGGCTCATTAAATCTTTGAGACAAGCTTGACAGATTCTGCATTTAATGTTTGTCAGGATGAAATCGCGGTCGCCACTGTCTTTCGCGGTCGCGAATTCCAAATTCTTCAAGAGAAACCCCGTTTGTTTCTAACGGCTAGTCCACGTGGCATCTTCTCATTAGTTCTTACTGAAAATATAG
>CATIWR010690797.1:0-34188 GCA_949677035.1 Omphalea diandra | reverse complement strand
AAATTATTTTTGTTATTAGATATATAAAAATATTTCTTTTTTTTTATATATATATATATATATATATATATATATATATATATATATATATATATATATATATATATAACATTATGTAAACATATTTATAACATTTAAATTTTGAGTAAAATTGTGTAATTTTTAATTTTTTCATAAAATGATATAATTGTAAATCAATATGATTTAATTTTTTATCTTCATTAATTTTTTTAATTTTAATCAATTTTTTAAAAAATTGATTTATGATTTTTAGTCAAATCAAATCACAAATAAATTTTTAGGTTAATTGATATAATCGACCTAATTTTAAAGATGAAATTTCTAAAAAAATGTTTTTGTACGTAATACATAGTTGCTTAAAACCCGGGGAAGATCTTAATTGTCTTCATGTTTTGCCCATAAACTCTTGCTTTCCTACTCCTTGTTAATGTCTAATTGAAAGTTCATTTGATTTTTTCTTTTATGCTTTTTTACTTTAATAAAATAATTTTCTAAAAAAGACAAATATACAAATACTATAGGCTGTTCATAAATGATTTTTTTAGATGGAAGAAAATAATTCTCATTTACGAATATCAAATACAAGAATATCAATATATATAAAAAAATTAAGTTTTTAACCCACAATACATTATATTGGCATCGAGTATGTTAAATCTGATATGGATAGCAAAAATTCTATTTTGTAAAAACACAACAATATTGACAGAGTATTAAATTTTACATAATAGCTGAAAGTACATTTCACTCAATAGCTATAAAATGCTCCACTTGATAGTTATACAAAGTCGTAACTTGACATTTTTGTTTTCAAATTAGTCAAATTGAATTACTATAAAAAAACTTATTAATATCTTCAATAATATTATAAATCAATCTTATAAAAGGATAATAATAATTTTCATGCAAAATGACTCAAATTTTCGTAAAAAAATAATTAAAAACTTTCATCAAAATTATAAAAAAATAAAAATTAGAAAATATGTAAAAATAAATACATATTTATATTATTGAGATAAAAATAATAAAATTATGAGATGTCGTTGACGATTTAGCCAAGGTAACTTCAAAAGATGAGTAAAGAAAAAGAACTTTGAAATAAAAGTGAAAGAAAAGACTGCTATAATTGAATCATAGGTATGTACCGTATCTATTGTGAGAAGTTGGAGGTTTTAAGTATAAATATTTATCACGATATTTGGTGAATGGGTGAAATTATTAGATGAGATGAATTTAAATAATAATAAAATTAAAATTTAATTTTTAAAGTTAATATTTAAATATTTCTAAATGCATCAGATAAGATAATATAAAGACCGAATCTTTAAGATTGCCTAAACATGAATATTTTGATATCAATTCACTCGTATGTTGATCCCAAAAAACACCATATTCATAAATATTTAAATAAATAATACCTCTAATCTTCCCATTCCTTTAAAAATAGAAGGAACAAGTAACTTGTACTTTTTAGAAGTTTCAAAGTATTGTTCGCACCCTACAACCAAAATTGATGATTTTTTTTTTAAAAAAATTATATGAAATATAATATATCTGATAAAATCAATTCAATTAAGTCAATTAAAAAAAATCAATGAATATTTTTGAAAAATTCATAATTGGATATCTCAACTATTACTCCAATATGAATCAATTAGTATTCATAAATTTAATTAACACCTAAGCTTTCAGAAATTTTTAAAACAAAAAATTATATGCATACTATCATTTTATCCTTAGAATAGGAAGGGTCCACTAACGAGGGAACTTGCAGATACTACAGTGAATATTATGGATGTGTGCGTTACACACAAGAATAATCCATTTCCATTTGGAACTGTTACTAAACGTTAGCTAATCAATTTTTTATTTGTCGGTTGGTTTAGTTGAATTAATCTGATTTAATATAATATTAATTTTAAAAAATAATTTAATCTGATAAAAATAATAAACAATATATTTAATAATTTAATTTTGAATAAAAATATAAATTTTAAATATTTTAATGTAAATTTTAAATATTTTAAAACTTTTACAAAATGATATAATGTTAAGTTAGATCGTTTGCATTGATTTATTGATTTTGATAATTTCTAATCGATTTTAGAGTCATGCTAAATGTTTATAATAAAAAATATCAATATAGAAAATAAAAAATATAAAATTAACAAAATCATATATAGAAAGTGCACAACAAAATATGAATATTATACACTAAATTTTTTAAAAAAATTCAAATGATGCTCTAAGATGCACTGACATTATAGATATAACCTCTTATTATATTTTATGAGCACTTCTTAATTTAGTGATCAATCCACAACTATCATTCTTAATATCATTTCTCACAACTTAATAATAAGTTGAAATTATACTTTAAATTATTTTACATAAATATATTAAAATGCTTCAAATCATTAAAATGACAAAATTAATGATAATTAAAAGCAAAAAAAAAGTGGTGATTAAAAGCAAACATGTATAATGATTTAATTAATTAAATAAATAGTATAGATAAGAAATGTGGAGAGTAATCCTAACCTTTACATCTCATTTTTCTAATTTTCTTTTGTATAATGGTTGGTTTGGTTGTTCTAGTGCCACCAAAAGGGTAGACCCAATGGGATTGGAGAGGAGTAGAAGGAGTTGATTAAAGCATGGTTAATGTTCCCTCCACTCCAAACAAGAGGGCATGAAAGTATGGTGGTATTTGTTTATTCCAAACCCCTAAATCGCAAATTTATATATATATTATTGGACATTTTGGATCTGCTTACCTGTTCATCATATTTGGTTCAGGTGATTAAATCATGGGTCTCCCTCTTTATTATTTTGTAATTTCTAGCTTGTACCATACCCCTGTCTTGGCACGCACACTCTCTTTCTCCTCTGCGCTTTTAATATCATTCAACTTCTCCTTTTTTTAACTTTAGCACATTAGATAAGAACGAAGAAATGCAGTCCCTCATTAGTCCTATTATTTTCCTTTTTTTTTAATATGCTTTTATTTATTTATTTATACTCCATACAAAATATTTCGTCCATTACATTTAGGGAAAATTTTGATTTTATGAAAAAATAATTATCAAAATTTGTATTTTATTAAAAAAATTCTTTTACCTAAATACTAAAAAATAGAAATACGATGGGAAAAAAAATGGTTGCTAGGTTTGAAGATTACTTAGATATGATGATTAGCCCTAGTAATAATTGAGATCAAGTAAGTTTTAGGGAGAGAAATTAATCGGCTAAAGTATTAAATAATCTCTTGAATTTGTCTCGAAGTGATAATAAATTTTTTTGTCAAATTTATCCCTGCATTTGTATTATTTCGTCAAAATTACTCATGATCTCATATTATTTTGTCATAAAAGTCATTTTTCGTTAAAATTACTCTCGATCTTGTATTATTCATCATAAAGTCCAAAATATTGATTGAATGTTGTATTGACTTAGAAATGACAAGTGAGCAAAGAAAAAAATTATCATTCATCCTCTATTTCACACTCTTGATGGGAGAATTTTCCTCATATCCCTATTTTTGCAGGGACTTATAGCCCCACGATAATTTTCTACAAGACAAATATTTTTTTATATTATTTTTTAAAGAATATAATTTATTAAATTATAAAATAAGATTTTTAGCAATACTTTTACACATTATTATATTATTATTTAATTTATTTCTCTCTATATCTACTGCAAATAGATGAACGAATAAAATTATTACTCTACAAAAATATTGTTTTTTCACGTTATTCAATTAACAAAATTTTATTGTCAAAGTAGAGTTGTGTTTTGGGATTTAAAAATTTAGAGATTTAGAAAAAACTGTGTTTTTATCAAAGTACATATACGTCTCGTTTTCTTAAATTGCGTTTATAATACACACTTTTATCAACTAGTATTTTAGACTTTTATAATAAAACAATACAAAATTAAGAGTAATTTTGACGGAAAAATTTTTTATAACTAAATAATATAAGTTAAGAGATAAAACAAATTTAAGGATTTATTTGATAATCTAGCTGAAATTAATCCAATGTAATCAACCCCATGGAGTTGGTCCAATCCATTGATAACCCTTTTGATGGGTTAGGCACACACAAATATAACATCAATGAAACGTATTACTGTACTCTTGGGGGGAGGGGGGTGCGAGGGTAACTTCTCCAGTCTCCTCCCGACCCTAAAGTCGACTCCACGGATGGATAATTGCTGCTAGCAAGAGAAGAGGAGACGATATATTACAGTCAGGTGGAGTATTATCATGCATCCGATGCTGATCATTAGGGTCCCTTCATCTTTTGATAATCATATGGTTTGAACGGTCAAGCAACAAATTATTGGTGTTCATGTTTGACATAGGATACCATCCCTTTCTAATAATCTTCATCTCCATGGCAAAAGTAGTTTTTGCCTTATACAGTCTTTTTGAACACATTAAAAAAAAGCATCTCCATTTGAATCCATATATGGTAGTTGGACCTTAATTTTAGTATTTCCTATGTAAATTTTTGTTGCCAGTCTCCTTTCTTGTTCTTGGTTTTGCGATCATATTTGTTGGAAATGGATATTAATTTTAGGCAAATAACTAAGAAAACTACTATAGTATAAAAAATTGTAATGCTTAAAAAGATTTATTCAAATTATGAGTTAAACTAGATGTACACATGGTTTTAACTTGGCTAAAATTTGAACTTATTATTTCGATTAAACTTAATTTTTAAAAATAGAATGTATTAAAATATTAATATTTTATTAATTGTGTTGAGTTTTATATAAATTAACTTTTAAAATTTGATCTTTATAAAAACGAACATAATCAAATTCACGTCGAATTAAATTTTAATAGGAAAATATGATATATCTTTGAATTAATTTTTAAGTTAGACACATCTTCTCATCAACCCACTACGACTTTTCAAAATGGAGTAAGTATACTAACTAAAAGCATATAAATGTCTGCATTTTCCACATGATACTAATTAAATCCACTTCTAAACATATAAATTTTCAAAACATAGAAGGTGCTTTTTTAATTTTTTCCTTTTTTTTGGGATAGAGCTTTGTGACACAATTCCCATGATTAACATTAACAGGCTCACGTGATAAAGTTTTCAAGCAAAAGAATATTTCCATCAAAATTGAAGGCATATATACATATTTAGATGAGGTTTTTTTTAAAAAAAAAAACCCAAAGTCATTTGTTAGTCCAATTGGGATTCTATGTATAAACAAAATGAAAATGTTTCAAATATGTCATTTATTTTTAATTAAAAAAACAAGCCTTTTTTTACTTCCCCTTTCATCTATTAAAAAAAGTTATCCCTTTATAATTTCCATAATATAAAATAAAACTCTCATAAATGATTCTTTTGAAAATATGAAAAGATGTAATATAATGTCCATTTGATTTAATATTTATTTAATAGCATGCAATGATTAAGTTTTTAATTATTGAAAATGAGTGTTTCATTAATATCAAAATTTAGTATTTAAAAATTATAATTAAATACTAAATTTTTTTTAACGATTGAAATATAAAAGTGATATTTAAATTTATTTATCAATGTTAATTTTATATTTATTATACTAATTTATATTTTATATAAAATTAACTAAGATATAAAATAGGTATTTTTTAATTTAACTAGAATTATGATTAAATTATTAAATATTTTATATTCATTAATTGTTGACCTCCTAAATGTCCGTTATTATTAAATTAAACAGGCCCGTAGTAGATTGGCATGGATTGATTTAAAAAAAAAAAAAAAAGAAAATGGTCCCTAAGAGCAATAGAGACAACCAGGTTAACTAACTTAACCATGGTTAAGTGGTAGAGTCGGAAACGAAACCCTCAACTAAGCCAAGGTCATAATACTACCACCCCACACGGAGAAAGAAAGAGAGAGTTATGTTACAGTGCGCCATGATTGTACACTAATACCTTGCGTGCAGTCCTCACGCACGCACGCACGCACGCACGTATGGAAGAAACCAGGGACATTTATGTCAATTTGGTTTTACTTTCTATATAACCTTAGCTTCCGTGCAATCACATTATTTTCGTTTTGGCTGCTTTCTTTCTCTGTCTATCTTCTCTCTTCCTCTATCTGTGCGACTGTGAAGCAAAAGCGTTTCTTGAGCATCTCTTCCATTTGGGTTTCTGGTTTCTTTTAGAATTTGGCAGATTGAAAGTTATACCGTTGATTGAATCGGGTTCTATTTTATCTGTAAGTTTTTTTTTCCCAGTTTTTGGCTTATTTTATTGATTTGTGTGGTTGATGTTCTGTTCTTTGATCGTATATTCGTATGCTAATAGTTTATGGTTTTTCGCTTTCGTAAGATTTTTTTTCCCTTTACGTTTGATGTTTTCAGCTTCAATTTTTTATTCATTTCCATTCATCTGAAATTATGCCATTTGATTTTCTAATTTTCTTTACTTTCATTGCTAAAGATGAGATCTTTATGTTAGCTATGAATTTGTTAATCTGTTAGCTGGTCCTGTTTAGATTCATTCAGCACAATAATATCTGTTAATGATGAAGCTGGCTGTTCATTTTTTTTTCCCATTTGTTTATTGAGCTGAATAATCTAGTTGAAGCCAAAGAAATTGCCCTTATTAACTATGCCAATCTTTAATGGTAGAAGCCATGGAGCTTGCATTATTCACTGCTTGTATAAATGATTATCTACGCCGAAGTTATACTTTTTAACATGAGGTGTGTTTCTGATGTTGGAAACCCTTACCGCAGACGGGTTCTTAAGCTGGTATTGGTGAAAGAGACAGCTGTGGCGATCTTTTGGAGAAAAGAAACAGTATGCGGTGGTTTTTAAGTCTTTCTGTTGATGTGTATCGAAAAGTTACCTCTTTGAACCTCTATTGTAGAGTAATCCTGTAATTCCTCTCCCTCCCCCCCCCCCCCCCAACCAAAACAAATAACATATACCTCTCCCGCAGCTTTGTTAGTCAGTCTTGTTTCCATGGGATCCACTTTTTTTGTTGTTATTCCCTGTTATGTTCGCCAGATTAGCTGAGTAGGGGAAATCCACCTTCGACAAATTCTGATTGTTCTCATTTCTATTGCTTGGCATCTAATCCCAGTGATTTTTTTTTTGGCCTACTCTTTCCTCCTAGTGTCACATTTTTGTTTATAAATCTGGTTTTCTGTTTTTCAATTGATACTACCTTGTCTACGGATTGGAAGCATTTGGTCTGTTGTCACCTGGAAGATTGTGTTCTTGCTGTTTACATTATATTGAAGGGTTTGGGAGTAGTTATGGTGTGCCAAGCAGCAACCCAAACAAATTTTCGGGCATTGAAACACGAAAATGGGATTGCTGGGAATGCTACCATTATAGTTAGAGTCATAGCATGCTTTCAACCTCTTCAGGATTGCCAGGTTAGTGGAAGATAATTTTATTCCTTGAATCAGCCTTTTCAAAAGGAATTAGATACCTTTGTGCATATGTTATATTGGTTAATTAATATTGTCTTTGCCCGTCCCCCCTGAAAAATAAAATTGTGAGATTCTTGTTCTTCTCTTTTCCTGTTGGAAAGTTTATGCCATGCTTTTCTTTTACTGATTTTTCATTCTTTCTTGGATGCTTTACAGGCTGAGTATTTCCGTCATTTGCTTAAACCTGTTACGTAGATTTAGTTTTTCGCATCCAATTTTTCAAGTTCAGGTGGAGTCTTTTGTTTTTTCTATCATTACTAAAAGAAACAGCAATTGAACAGCCATTTTACTACTTCAGAATCCTTCTGGTATGTTTTGCTTGTCCAGGTACAAAATTTTATTTGTAAATTTTTCTGATTTTTCTTAGTATGAGCTCTAAAATTGTTTCAAACTTTGTGTTATAGGTGTTGTTATAGTTGGATGGGCGAAGACTGGGGATCCTGGTTTCCTCAGCAACGATTTAGTTGGCAATCGCCCAATCTGAATTACTTGGATACTGCTTTTAACTTGGGCCAGCAGTATAACATCCCTTCATTTACGAACTCTTCCACTGACATGGTTTCTATAATGGGGACTACACCTGTTTATCCATCCCCTGAGGCACCTCACTCGCATGTTTGTCAAGCAAGTGAACCTTGTGGCAGGTTTTACTGTTTGTCTCGTTTGCGACAATCATTCACGCCTGCTTTAAACTCTGGTCTCAAAGAGAAACTTCCTCCTGCCCCTTATGGCAGTCATAAGGAGGCAATTACACCCATGGTGGAGTCGGGGTGTGCTCAGAAAAGATTCCTTGTTTTTGATCAGTCAGGTGATCAAACAACTTTGATTTTTAGTTCAGGTATTGGGACTCCTGCCCGTTGCTTTACTTCTTGGGATCCAAACCCAACTGGTGCATATAATCTGAGGAGGGGAGATCCTGGGGCTAAAGAAAATCTGAATATCCATTTAGGGGCAGTTACAGATGACCAATTTGGTGAAAATAGCAGTGCCGATTTGCAAAGTGAAATGCACGAGGACACTGAAGAACTGAATGCCTTACTTTACTCAGATGATGATAGTGTTTCCACTGAGGATGATGAAGTTACTAGTACAGGCCATTCACCTAGTACAATGACAGCTCACAATAAGCAATATTCGTTTGAGGGAAGTACAGAAGATGTTGCAAGTTCTGGTGGTTCAAATAAGAAGCGAAAATTGTTTGATGGAGGTTACTATGATGTACCAACACCAGCACAAGCACAAGTGGACATTGCCAGTCTTATGAAACCTATCAGAAGTTTTGAGTATGAGGATGACGCTGAGTCAAGGTGTGATGATGGTGTGACTGGGGCATCGGGTGATGTTGATTGTGAATTAAGCAACAAGAGGATAAGAAAAGAGAGAATACGTGAGACTGTGAGCATTCTTCAGAACTTAATTCCAGGTGGAAAGGGTAAGGACAATGCAATTGTGGTTCTTGATGAAGCTATTAATTACTTGAAATCATTGAAGCTCAAAGCAAAAATTTTAGGACTGGATGCTCCATAAGTAGCAAAAGTTCATCCAACTAAATTTAGTAGCAGCACTAGGCTTTTTTGTTGACATATTAATTAGAAGTTAATGGTGTGTAGAATAAGTCAGGTAAATATGAGCTGGGTGTGGACTATGGATTTGGGCCGAATAGAGGATTTTCTTGCTAAGGATACTCAAACTTGGAAAGAAGGGGAGGATAGAAGAGCTTCTTTAATCAATCTTGATTTCAAAAGCAGCAAGCTTTGGTTAATATTTTCCATATCCAATTAAAGATGAAGGCAAGTGCAGCACAATGTGTACCAATAAAGGAAGAGGTGGAATTATTAAGCCATGTCTTAGGGCCTAGAGAAAGTAGCGCTCACACTTGAGTGTGGGAGAATGGCTGTGTGAATGTGAAGACTAGTTATTCTAGAGGGACCCCTAGAAAGAAAGGTTAATGCACGCTGCTTCGGTGTTTTGGGGCCCAACCTTCACTTTCTTACCCTTTTTGTATTCTTGTCATGTATTTGTTTTCTTTGGTGGGGTTATCACTTTCTTGATGTGTAACATTGCACGAGTGAGGGCCTCTTTCATATTTCGTCTTGGCAACCCTACTGGGGCTTCCTGATCTGTTCTTCCATGTATCTTCCTAAGCATTGTCACTCCATCTGCACCTCTCATCAGCTCAGTAGGCTTCTCTTCTCTGACGGGGAATTGTAATATGATTACAAAAAAAGTGTATTGTTATTTTAGTTTGTTTACATGTTGTCCTCAAGCTCATAAGGCTATCTATGTTCTTTGTATCAAGTGACTGGTTCTTGGTTGGTGGGATGTAATTTAATCGTGCTTGTTTTAACTGTTGCCTTTATGCCCATGTACATACGTAGCATGCACATATTTATTATATATGGAGACAGTGATGTGCTAAGAGGCGTGTGGTTCCTTTCCTCCGTGAAATGGTGCAAAAACTTGAAAAGTCCCTGTAGAAATGATGGTTGTGTCATTTGTGAGGGGACCATGAGTATTTGCATCATTTGGTGGGAGAAGAAGAAGAAGGAGCGGATAAGCCTATGTGATCGGATTTGGGAGGGGGGCATAGGTATCCCTGCACTCTCTAAAATCTACAGAAATCTGGGTAAGGAAACTTCAATTCAGGCGATTGGTGTGCGTCTTTTTCACTCTCAAAATAATGATCTTCCTAAATCTGAACAAGTTCTATTTATTGATAAACTTATTGACATCCTAAATTTCAAATCTTTTTGAGTTTTGATAAAATTTGTTAATTTTCTAATATTAATAAAATTAATCAAAATTAATAAAATTTTAGTTAATTATATATTATGTGAGCTAACAAATCAGTTGATATAAATTTTTATAAAAAAATTAGTAAAATTAATTAACATTAGTAATTAATTGAGGTGTAAATGAATTAAACATGCTCGCGAGTTACTTAAAATTGGACTCGATAAAAATCGATTCAAATACGACTTGTTTATTAAATGAATTTTAAAACCAAACTCGAGCTCTACTCGTTAATTTAACAAGTCAATTTTAAGTTTATCAATACTTGACTCGTAAACTCGTGAATCAACTTAATAATAAATGTAATTATATATTTTTATTTATAATATGTTTAAAAATACTTTTTAAAAATATATAGCAAATAATATATATTTTGTATTGTAATTTACATTGATAATGTAATATCTAAATTTTTATAATTTTTTATGTAAATATAATTTTATTTATAATCTAATTACAATAAAAAGTTTAGTTTGATTAAGCCCGTTTAAGCTCACAAGTTTTATGCAATCTTGATGATGTTCGACCTGTTCATTGAATGACTTTTAAACACTCGACTGAAGCTCGACTCGTTTATAAATAAATCAAACTTGAGCAAATCAATACTCAACTCGATTCGGCTCAACTCTTTTATACTAACATCAATTAATATTATTTTTATTTAATATTTTAATGTGACGTGTCATTTTATTTTGATCAATTTAAATTTTGATTGATTTGCTAAAATTTTATTAATGTTGCCAAAATTAAAGGAATTAATTAATTTCGTCAAAATTCAAAAAAATTTAAATTTTAGGCGTCAATAAGAATTATTGATAATTATTGATCTTCAAAAGGACTTTCAAAACAACCTTATGAGAAGAAATTATCACTAAGCTCGATAGAATCGAGACATTGATTTGCCAGTGTTGTTGGGGGTTGATTTCTATGACCGACTCATGATGAAAAATGTGAAAAGAAAAAAGAAAAGAAAAAAGAAGCAATGATTCCCAATGGAGTGTGGATGATGATAAGGTGAATTGATGGTGAAATTGCAGATTGATTGAGGAAATAGGTAGGGGGAGGAGGAGGAGGAATATATTCCTCACTGTTTGTTGAAGTCACGCAACCAATATTCTTTGGTCAAGGGCATTTCTCCTTGTTGCATAACAACAGATTTTGCTTTCCTTAATGTTGAGGTTTGTTCCAACGAGACAAGCAACATATTCTTCTTCTTCTTCTTCTTCTTCTTTTCTTTTTTTTAAGAAAAGGGTCCAAACTACTTTTTCATAATCTGATTTGTATATCAACTCCAACCATCTTCTCCTCAAGTTGCTAAAAATAACTTTCCAATCCAAACTCAGTGCTCCAGTGGTCCCTCATTACATTAACACATTTTCTTCTTCTTATTACATTTTCCTATTTTCAAATTGTGTGTGAGTAGCATTTGCCTATTCAGCTGCTAATAAGAGAGATCCACCGAGGATGATTTGGGCTGTTAATTTGGTTAGAACATGTAGAGGCCCAAAATGTATTCTAATCTGTGGAGAAACCAAACTGGGCTGTTGATGGATCTGCGCTTATCCATTGTAAGCCCATTTCAAGTAGCATGAGGTTAGTGGCATTGGACGTGGACCAACGCAAGCACATGTAATAGTAGCAATAAGGTGACGAAAACAGTTGAATGTAACTTGTTGGCTTCCCGAAAGGCCCACCACCCGTGTCCTCAGGAAACCCATGCCACGAAGCAGACCCCATGCACCTGGGTCCCACAACTTCTGTCTCTCTTCCAAAATCAACATCTGGTCGTTCATCATCAACAGATCACCGTTGCTTAATTTTTAAGCACATAATGCCGAATCAGTCTCCATGTTAATATTTATTAATGGATGGTGAATAACAGCATTACCCTATTGTTTTTCACATTTTTATAAACATCTTAGGATTATTAAAAACTGCATTTGACCAAAATTTTAGGTTATTATTTTTCAAAGAAATAATTGTTAAATTAAGTTTTATTATTTTTATATTAATTTTCATGATCATAACATATTTATAAATAAATTTATTGGCTATTTTTAAATTTAAAAATTTTAATACTTATTTAATTAATATTATTTTAATATCAGATGAGGTAATGATATTTCATTTATTAAATTGTAACTTTTTTACAATTTTTTAATGTGTTTTTTACATTTTTTTAATGTGTTATAAAACTTTTAATCTGTAAATGCACACATTAGCTCACTACACGCTCTACTTGTTAAAATAATTAAGGTTAAAAATAGGTTGAAAAATAGAGGGACTAAAATGTAATTCAATACAGAACCAAAAATTTTCAATTCGTCTATCAAAGAGTATAGGGAGAAGAAATTGATTAATAGTGCCGCAAATATTTATTCACACCAAATTAAATTGAATTTAATCTAAAGTATATTTGTTTATTGCCATAATCACAGACCATAACAGAACAATAGAGAACGCCCACAGCAAAAGTGCCACTCTCGTAATCAACCATTACCATCATCATCATCATCAAACCGACTCCATAATTCATGACTACTGCTGCTTTGATCATTTAATCAATCAATTACTTTTTTTCCTGTTCTTTCAATTTCCCTTCAGCAATCCAATAACCCAGCCAAAAGAAAAAAAAAAAAAATGGACGCGTACGGTTTTGGCGACGGAAATATGTATAATTTGCTGGACAACCGATGTTTCGATACTCGCCATGTATTTCTTTACTCTTCTTATTACTATTGTTTTCCATTTTTATGCTTTCCCCCCTTTGTTTGGCTTTAAACTGTTTATTCTGTAGTTAGATTTCCTTTTTTAATTTTCTTTTCTGTTTTGGTTTCTGCTTATGAGACGAGAAATTTGATTGTTTGATCGAAGTTAATATGCAAATGCAGTTTTGGTGCTTGACGTTATAAATGCTTGAATTGAGGTTATTATTCAGCTGTTAGTAAGCTTGTCTGTTCTGCTCATTGTTTGGGTACTCACTGGATTAGATGAGAATTTCGTTCTTAGTCCTACTTGTTCTTGAAGTTGTTTTGATGGAATTGAGTATTGGTGACCGCAAAAAAGGGAGCCTTTTTGTTATTATTATTATTGTCATTTACTTAGCAAACGGTGAGGAGGAGAATTAGATATGGTCTCAGAAAAAGGTGTCTAACAGGAGTGTCTTCTTGTGTAAATTGGAAGGTAGAGGCTATGTGGTATTTTAATCTCTTAAGACAGTGCACATTTGGCTTATAAAGTCCAATGTCAATGTTGGCATTGTGGTTTGTTTCCGCTAGTGGTCATTGCGCCCTTGATTTCATGACAAGAAATTGTGCAATGCCATTGAGTATTTCTGAGTTTTTTCCTTTTGTTTGTTTCTTAGAAATTGATCTGGATAGGAGAGGGAAAGTGGATGATACTTATATTGAGTTTGTGTTCATTTTTTGTTTCCTATCTGTCATTTCAGTTAGGATTTATGGATGTCTATTTAGTGTAATTTTAAGGCTGTGAATTCTTGAGCACTGGTACATGCATGCAAGTGCTTATTTCTTTTGGATTTATGTTAATTAAGGGGAATATTTTGTTCTCTTTGTAGGGTACACGTCATAATTTACAAATGCATTCGTCATTGATACGAAGACTCTCCCTGGAAAAGGAATTAGAGGTTAGTATACATTTCAAAGTTTAATGCTTGATTTGCTGTAATAGTTATAGATTCAATATTTATGTTGTCTCAAATTTTTTTTTTTGGCCATGTTTTCCTTTTGTCTTATTGCATTCCCTAAACCTATAGACTACACATTTTAAATATGCCTCCTGAAGTGGAATTGGGTTTCAGCTTATATTTGCTAGTTCTTTTATCACGACAATCTGTTCTATTTATTTTTCCCTCATGAAGAGTGGTCATTTATCTCTTAGTTGTTTTATGAATCTTGTCCCCCCTAGAGTGCAAAACTATCTTCATGAATGTAGCATTTGTTACTTTACCAGATTTCTTGCCAATAGAACTGTCATGTCATTATTTCTCCTGTCTTTAACAGGGGCATCGGGGTTGTGTCAATGCTATAGCTTGGAATTCTACAGGTTCTCTCTTGATCTCTGGATCAGACGACACTCGGGTATGATGCTTTGAAGTTTTTTAATCTAAGCATGAAAAATGAAAAACATTGAAGTTATTTGCCACACATGTGTGTTTGTCAGATGTCATTTACATTTGAATAGATTGTAATTTGTCATATGATTTGGATGATGTGGATAAATACTTTGGCATCTGGAAATTAAGCTTGCTTATGTTGTTGGGTTGATTTGGCATTGTTGGCAATATGTGAGGCTATGGACTCTTAACTCTGCCTCGTAAGACTGCAAACTTGCTAGATTTATATATTGCATTTGTAGAACATTGTTGGACCACTTATTTTGCCCGATTCTAATAGGCATGGAATCCTCTTACCAATATTTGGAATTAGTAAAATTCAGTTAGGTAATTTCCAATTGATTTTTTTTGTCCCTATTTGGCTATTTTGTAAGTGGAATGTTCTTGTACTTTTTTTTGAATGGTTGGTTAATCTTTATCTTTTTCACAATTTCCATATTCTGTTCCTGCTGTGGTTTTTTTTTTTTTTTTTCTTTTTCTTGGGAAGAGAAGAAAGAAAGAGAAAGGGGATGTTTTTGTTGGGGGGGGGGGGGAGTTGGTTTGTGGAAGGAGGTAGAACGACCATAATTTTGAAGCAGTATGATGTGATAATTGCTGTTATAATTTGGGTGAGGATTGGCAAAAAACTGATTGTGGTGGCCTTATTTAACGCTTCAAACTATTAGTTTCTAAAAGTTGATGCGCTGAATACAAGGAGATCTCCATTATTTTGTTAAAGCAACACGTGCAAATTTTCCATTCTCTCTCAAACACATAAGCATGTGGTCATATGCTCACACAAACAGCAGCTCTGACTAAGTGAATGTGTGTCAATGTCAGCACAGGAACAAACAACTGATATTGGTTGTAAATCACAGATTAATGCTGCATTTTCTGCAGATGAACATATGGAGCTATAATGGTCGAAAGCTTTTGCATTCTATAGATACTGGACATTCCACAAACATATTCTGTACGAAATTTATTCCTGAAACTTCTGATGAGCTCGTGGTCTCTGGAGCTGGAGATGCAGAAGTAATGTTCTGATAAATTGACATTATAGATGCTATCTGCATAGAGTTAAATATATCGTTAATGATTTTTTTTTTCTCCACCCCAGGTTCGGTTGTTTAATTTGTCTCACCTAAGTGGGAGAGGCCCAGATGATAATGCCATTGCTCCCTCAGCAGCATATCAATGTCACACTAGAAGAGTAAAAAAATTAGCTGTAAGATCTCATCAGATAGATAAAAGGGGAATGCATTTATTGAGTAATTTGTGTGCGAGACAAAGAAATTCATTCTTTTGTTATCTCTTGCTGAATGAGTAAATTTGTTTGCTTGCTTTTGCTTCCCATCAACATCTATCTGCATCTTTTTGCATTGCAGGTTGAAGTTGGAAACCCCAATGTCGTTTGGAGTGCAAGTGAGGATGGCACACTGAGACAACATGATTTTCGAGAGGGTTCTTCTTGTCCACCAGCAGGATCTTCACCCCAAGAGTGTCGGAATGTTCTGGTGAGTTAAAATAATGTGGAAATTTCCCTTTATCTGTGCTGGGAATTTGGTTTCCTTCTTTATTAAAGCTCTGATAATAGCATAGTTGATTGATAAAGCTCTTTGTTCTGACTGATTGGTTCTTTACTGTCTTAGAATTACCTTAACATGCTTGTACCACAGAGTTGTTTGTCAAGTATGATTTTTTGTGCATGATTATTCCTTTTTTTATATGGCTTTTTCCGTTCTGTATTAACTAATAACCTCTGGCACTTTAATGTGAGAAGAAAATGATACACCAACTCCTTCCTCAAGATATTCTTAATCCAAATCTGCAGGAGTGGCGTAGAACTCGGATTATGAGATAGTCATTGAATAGTCTTTTGTCAAGTATAGCAAAACTAAAAGATTATATCTAGCTTGCGTTGGATCTGACACAGTCTATAATCTCTAAATTATATGTTTTCGATGTTCAACTAAAGATGCAGGTTGCTATGATTTGTCTCATCATGATTTGTGAAGCTTATTTAAAATGTTATAGACTAGGTGAATGATCAATCAATTTGTTGCAGTGCCATGAGGTTAATCTTTGAGACTCTGGATATTATGCATATGTTCATAAAGTTAGAAAGGTCTGCTTGGCCATAGGTAAATGTTACACAATTATTCGTATCAGTTTTCGCATATTGGCATTTACAAGTTCTCTGCCAGAACATTTATGAAATTTTGTTAGCTTATATTTATTATGCGTTATTGCTTGTGGGCACCCGTTCTTAAATTGTTTCCCCTTCATCAAGTGTTTCATATTTAGTTCTTGATGGCAGCTTGACTTGCGGTGTGGGGCAAAGAGGTCAGTAGGTGATCCTCCTAAACAGACTCTTGCTTTAAAATCTTGTGACATTAGTGCCAGTCAACCTCATCTGCTTCTAGTTGGTGGGAGGTGAATCTGATGATCACTTTGCAGAATTTTTTAACCTTTTTTTATCAATATTGTTTTGACTAATCTGTCATTCTTGAATGTTTACAGTGATGCGTTTGCTCGTCTATATGATAGAAGGATGCTGCCTCCTCTCACGTCCTGTCAGAAAAGGATGCCGCCACCTCCTTGTGTTAGCTATTTCTGCCCAATGCATCTTTCTGAACGAGTCAGTTGTGAACTTAACTATTTAATTGCTACTTCAGTTATTTAATTTCTTGACTTTCACAATCTTATTGTTATTACATTTTATTGAGTTGGCAAGAAAATAAAAAAAGGAAGAATTTTTTTTGTGCAATTGAATATTTTGTTGGTTAGTTTATTATGATGGATTAGAATTGGTTCATTTATGTACTCAAAATTCTTGTGGAGGCTATTGTTTTCTATATCATCCTTTTTTTTTTTTTTTTTCCAGTTTGTCTTAATATGCTGTGGATCTTTTATTATTAGTTATATCACATCCTCTGATTTTTTGTGCAAATAATTACTATAGGCAGATCTCAGAAAATTGTTCAAGTTAAATAAATTATAAAAGATGTCAAGCTTAGGCTTTTTTCCCCTTTCCTTTTCAGGGATGCTCAGGCTTGCACCTAACACATGTGACATTTAGTCCAAGTGGAGATGAAGTTTTACTTAGTTACAGTGGAGAGCATGTATACCTCATGAATTTAAACCATGGTATGCAATCGTACTCTTTGATTGTGATAGTCATGCCTTCCGTCTCTTTTACTACTAAAAAATGTTATTACTATTTGCCATCTTACACACACACACACATGAGCTTGATCTTGGCTTTGGATTCCCTTTATAAATATTTAATTGATGTCAGCATCTAGAAGATTGACCATTTTGTTTTCTGTTGTCAATTGTTGAGTTGGATTGACAGATTAATATGTGATCTATGATATTGATAATTTATGAATCCAATTGTGAGATGAGTTATTTGTATCATGAATGTTTTGTATATCATTTAGTTCTTAATAAGATGATTTTATCAATTGTTCTTGTGATGTGAAGCTGGAGGGAGATCTATGCAATATACTTCAGGAGATGCTTCAAAACTAATGACCTTCACTCCTACTCTCAATGGGCTGGAATTGCTACCACCACCATCTGATTTTTATAAAAGCAATCATTGTTTCAAAATAAATGCTGCTTCTGTGGTACATATTTATTTGTTTACTTTTCCTTGTTAAATGCGTCAAGCTAATGGTTCTGAACAAGTGTCTGGCTTCTGTTTCTTTGTTTATATATTTCCTAGTCTAATATAATTGTTACAGCTTGAGAAATGTAGGAAGCTTGTTCAAATTGCTGAAAAATGTTTAGAGGAGGGTGCAAATTATTACTGTGGAATTGAATCATGCAATGAGGTTTTGTTTCGGCATGGTCATGTTATTGGTCCTGCAATGAGGCATGATTGTCTCTGCACGCGTGCAGCCCTGTTGCTCAAGGTTTCTTGAAAGTTTTGTTGGTTACATGGTTTCCCTATCATTTATTTGATATTTTTTTGTGCTAATGTAGTGAATTCTTCTTCTGTATTGCCCTTAATTTTCAGAGAAAGTGGAAAAACGATGTTCACATGGCCATAAGAGATTGCTATAATGCTCGTAGAATAGACAACTATTCCTTTAGAGCCCTATATTATATGTCTGAAGCTGTGTCACAGGTAATTTCATGGTTTGTGTTTTTGTCCTTTGTATGTCTATATTTTGCTTACTTCAAAATTTGATGTTCTGACTTCTGAGTTTTTGTTCTTAATTTTAACTAAAAAGAAAACAGTTTCTAGAAGGCAAAAAACTATTAACGGTATTGAGTTTTTATTTTTTTAAAAAAAAAAACTGAAAACAGGTAGTGTGCCAGACACATTTTTTATTTTCTAACAAATTCATTTTCTTTCCAGATGTACATGGCTTAAATTTTTGTTGTTCATCTGTGTGCTTTAAATTTATAGACACTTAACTGGGCCACTAATTTCTGTTGCATTTTTTTTTTTCCAGCGTGTTTATGAAAAGATAATAGTCAGGTTTTGCAATGTCTATTTGGTCTAGGTATTTGCTTATAAGAAAACAGAAAGGGTTAAGTGGGACTGGACATAGAATGACATTGAACTTGCATAGTCAATTTATTTTTGGTCTTTCATTATGATTTGTTGCTTATTATTGGCTTCTCGCAGTTGGGAAAATGTAAAGAAGCTCTAAACTTTGCTGTTGCTGCTCAGTCTGTTGCCCCAGCCAATACTGAAATTGCAGAATGGGTGGAGAATATAAAAAAGAATATTGCTTCAGGTATGTGGTTTGAAATTTCTTGCCTTTGTTTCAGTCCTTTCTTTCCTCCTTTCTGGGCAAACTGTCCCATTTATCAACTGTTTATGGCTGAATATTGTGCCAGTACTTTGGTCCTGAAATTAATGTGTTCTTCAAATGTAAGTTTGTCCAGTATTTAGCATGTTATTTCAGTGTTTGACATCTTTCATATTGGAAGAGTAATGCTGCAATAAAGTACTGATCTTCCTTGTTGATGCCATTTCAACTATTCAATCAAAATTTTGTCAAATGAGATTCTGTTAATGGGCATTTTATTTTTTATTTTTTGTTTCAATTTCATTGCATTGAAAGTGCAAATGCCTTGGTCCCAGCCAAATAATAATGGCCCATCTTAATTTAAGTAACATCAGTTGATGGCTTAAGAGAAGGAAAACACTCGAAGACCACGTTCCACCTATTCATAATTTTGCTGCAGTGGATTGATTGATTTGAGATTTTATTTTTGAGGAACTTTACTTTTTCTAACTAAAATCTCTAGCTCTTCTAGGGATTGTTGCCCTACCATTGAAGAACTGATGTTCCTGAGACTATATTATTTTGGAACTTCTTCCAAAGCTTCCTCAATTCTCTTCTTAGTCTAAAATGTTGCCTAAATAAGAGATGCTGAGAGGGAACTAGGCGAATATGATTTAATGCTGTGGATTTCATGAAGCATCTTTGGGCAGCAAGTGTAAAACCTGCCAATTATTTACTAACCTCTACTGACTTATTTGTACCCAGCTATTAAGAAATGTTGATTATGCTGTGTAGTATCCAAACAAAAATTTGGAAATAACTACAGGTTTTTTACACAATTTGTAAACGGGACCTTTTTTATTGGTCAAGATGTAGAAACTGACATATTTGTGTCAGGATTTGTTTGATAAATAAGTCACCATTTTAGGAATTCACTTCGTGGAACCCTTTTTTTTAAGCTAGAGAATTGTGAATACCATAATGCCCTTTCATATAGTTTTCATTTTCACTTTACATTTCCCATCTTAGAGATTTCATTTCATGGGAATAACACAAACTCCAAAAATGATGAAATTCACAGTGGTATTTGTTTATTGCACAAAAAAGGGTATACACATGCGCGCGTGCATTATCTAAGCCCAATGCCTATTATTTTAAATGGTAGAATATGTCAAATTCCATTAACATTTAGTACGGTACTCCCCTTCTCCCATGGCTTTTCAGTTAAATGCAAGTTACACTTGGATGAAGCCAATTTAGTATGTCCAGTCTTTTGCTTAACAAAGACCATCACAATTAGCAATTTCATTCTTTAATAATGCAATTGCAATTAGTTAGTAGTCAGTATATGTTATGTGCAGCTCAATAGACAGTGTTTTCTTTGTGCACTCTTGTAAGCTTATATGATTGGTTACTTGTAGAAAATCTAATTGCTTTTATTTTTTTTCTGAGGAAAAAGTGTGTAAATAGGTAAGTCAATTATTTAAGGTGCAAGGCAAAAAGTACATGTTTTACTTTTGATCTTATTAGTGCTTTTTTGTATACTAGCTGAAGCTGGAAAAACAAATAATACAAATGATGGGATGATGTATGAACCTCGAAGTGGAAGATCATTGTCATTAAGTGACATACTTTACCGCTCAGAGGCTAACAGCGATGCTTCACAAGATGGTCCAAGGTCTGAAAGAGAAGATTCTGACTATGATGAGGAGTTGGAGTTGGACTTTGAAACGTCAATATCAGGCGATGAAGGTCGTGATATTGAACCCAGTACTCTTCATGGAAGTTTAAATTTGAGGATTCACAAAAGAGGTGATTCAGCTCGAGATTCAAGTAGTACAAATGGCCCTTGTGGGTCACGTTCATCACCACAAAATGCTCGGACGCCTTATCAGGTTACATTCAGATTTTATGGAGGCCTTGTATTCTGCTTTAGATTAAATTCAAACGTATGACTAGATGAGTAATACATAGCAAAAGTCTACGATGTAAATACAATTTTAAACAAAGAAATAAGTGATAAATTCCTACAGAAGAATTTAAGAATCAATTATTTTACGATAAAGGGTAGTGAAAAAAAAAAAAATTAGCACTTCTATTAGAAGATAAGATCACCTAGGTATTTTCTCAAAAAGATCATCTAAATACTCTATTGACAAAAAATAAAGCAGTGATTATTAAAATCCAAAATGAAATCTAGATTTCATAAACCATTGTGCTATTAGTAATTCATACATTGTTTTTTGCTTTTGTTTTAGGTGAAGCAAAACATTTATTATATATTTTTAGTGAAACATGTGAAAACTGCCACTTTGTCATAAAAATGAAATCTAGGTTTCATAAAAATATTAATACAGATAAGAAATTCAAACGTATGACTAGATGAGTAATACATGGCAAAAGTCTATGATGCAAATACAACTTTAAACAAAGAAATAAGTGATGAATTCCTATACAAGAATTTAAGAATCAATTATTTTACGATGTAAGGTAGTGAAAAAAAAAAATAGCACTTCTATTGGAAGATAAAGATCACCTAAGTATTCTCTAAACAAAATTATCTAAATACTCTATTGACAAAAGATAAAGCAATGATTATTAAAATCCAAAAAGAAATCTAGGTTTCATAAACCATCGTACTATTAGTAATTCATACATTATTTTTTGCTTTTGTTTAGATGAAGAAAAACATTTATTATATATTTTTAGTGAAACACGTGAAAACTGCTACTGTAGTGCTATTTTAGCCTTTGCATTTTTGAGTGATATTGCTTTAATCCACAAGTTTTAGTTAATATGGCATAAAAGTTAATTGATTTATTAAATTGAATGAGAAATTTTCTGTTTTTAGAGAAAATGAACATCTTTTTGTGATGCATATAAAAGTGTTAAAGCTAAAAGCTTTTACCCATTAATTATCCCTATTGATACTTATATATTTATCCCATTCTTATTAGGAAACCACGAGTTAGGATAAATTATTCTTGAAGGGGTCAATTTTAGAAGAATTTTATACGGTAGGACACAAGTCTCTCATTTCTCAAAGTGGCAACACCATAGTTGCTAGAATCGTACAATTCAATTCAATTCTATACTTATCGATTCAAATCTATTGGCTGAATTGGAAATGTTCTAGAATCAGTACTGAATCGTGTGAATTTGTTAATCAATATGGATTGTATGATTTGGCTGCTGCTTTTTTTTTGGGGGGGGTTTGTAGGACCCAATAGGTTTAAAATTTAGCCTTGATTTTACAGTAATGAGATCCCATAAATCCTAACCCACATAGTTTGAAATGGTAGGGGATGGGGGACATTCACTCACCTAAACAGGAAAGGAAAACTCTTTCTCTAGTATATCCATGATTGTCCCACTCTAGAGCGGACTTCCGCAACACTTTTCTTCTTTTCACTCTCCTCTTCCCTCTCTTTTGTTTCTAATCTTCTCCTATGTTAGCTGACAACATTTTAAACCTATCTGTCCATCTAAAATGGTCCACTGACTCTGAACCTTAATATATTATTCTTTAATCTCATTATCGTGTCTACTTATTCTTTTAAAGTCTTAACACTCCCTATCACTCTGCATAGTAAGTTTGTGAAATTACACTAAATCTTACGATTTCATTCTTGATTCTCAATTCACAAAGTAGAGGTCTTGATTCTTAATTTGACAAACCCACCAAGGTCTTAGATCACAGTCATGGTTGTGGTTGTAGCATAACAATCGGAGTCAGTGCTATCATGAATTTTTTAACCAAAATTACAGTACCATGTCAGTATGTTACTGACATGATCATTTTTCTTGTAAATAATAGGCCAATACAATATGTAATGGTTGACAATTGAATTATGCGCCTCTGCTTTTGTAACCTGTGGTCATTTGTCACTGGTGTGGCTTCGGCATGGATCTGTCATTTGGTAGTAATCTGCCAGAAGTGCGACAAAACAAGACCATTAAATGCCGATATCTATATCTCTTGTTGTAAGACCAGGGAAAAATTTGAATGAAAGCAGAATACTAAAATGAATACCTGTTAAGAAAGAATGGTTTAGCGTATGTGAGAAGGTATTACCCTATTTGTCCTCTTCTAATCTCTCTGGTCATTCATCAAGACTGCGAAGCGTCATATATGGTTTGCTTGAATCTTGAGTTTCATTTTTTGGTTGATGTACACATAGTGACTCTTAATCTGATTCCTTGCTAGTTAACTTGTTCTTATGGTCTTATTGCAGCCTGAGCTGGTCATTGATATGAAGCAAAGATATGTTGGCCACTGTAATGTTGGAACTGACATAAAACAGGCCAGTTTTCTGGGCCAGAGAGGTATTTCATGTACACATGTCAATGTTCTCTGTTCTTGATGCGAGGATGTAAATGAGTTTGCGGTCACTTTAGACTTAAACGTTCTAAAATGGAACCTAATTTTTCTGCAATTCATATTCTTGTATGGGTACTGTGCAAACTTCATCTGATGTACGAGATCTGCCACACTTTTGATATATATTTGTTTATCAAATTAAACCCAAACTGCTGATGCCCACAGCTGAATTTTTATGTTTCAAAGAATTGATTTTTTCAGGAGTCAGTCTTCATAGTTATTTCCTTTTATTCGTTGCTTCATATTTGGTGTATGGTTACACATTTTCCTTCTGAATGCAACTTCCTTCCTAAAATTTATTATTTAATGAATTCTTCTCTTCACACTGTATTGTCATTGAACAAACCATGAATATGATGTTCTCTGAATTCATATCTGCAAATTCAGCTGTAAGTTTTCAGTAGTTGTCTAACCATATCTCAACTCTAAGTTTCAATAAGAAATTTGTACCACTTAACTTTGTTATGCTAAAGCGAAAAAACAATAAAGGAACTAATCATTAAAGGCATTTTATGACCATAATTCATCTATGACTTCTCAACTTGGGCAATCATTCGAGTGAAATAGTATTAGAAAGAGAGACTTGCACTTTGGAAGGACAGGGTATCTGTAGCAATCTACAATGAGTATTAGCAACATGGTGAAGGCTTCACTGCCTGGGTTGTCCACATTATGTAGCACATGTAGCAATATCTTTCCACAAAACATATGTCTGAACTTATGCTTTGCATTCTGACTGCTCTATTGTTTTATTCATTTTTGAACTTTGAAATGATATTAGATTAATGAGTGTTTTTATTTATTTTTTTATTACAGGTGAATATGTAGCCAGTGGAAGTGATGATGGTAGATGGTTTATTTGGGAAAAGCAAACTGGTAGACTAATAAAAATGCTTCTTGGAGATGAAGCTGGTAATGCTCTACCCCCTTATGCATATGTATGAGGTTTATCTTGACCTTTTGTACCTTTTATTGCCTTTGATTTATTTATCTTTCTCTATAGTCGTGAATTGCGTGCAGTGTCATCCATTTGATTGTACTGTGGCTACAAGTGGGATTGATAACACAATAAAGGTGAATCCAATAAAAATATTCCATTTTGGGTGAAATCATTGTGCAGTTTTCTAACTTTGGTGAATTGCTTCTAGATTTGGACTCCAACTGTTTCTGTCTCATCAACTGTAGCTGGAGGATCGGCTGGACCGGAAACTTCTAACGTGTTAGAAGCCATGGAAAGCAATCAGCATAGATTGAGCCATAATCGTGAAGTTATCCTGTAAGAATAAAAATTCCATATTTGTCCACAGAATTTACTATTCATTTCATATAATTATTTTGTAATTCATGCAACACATGCTTATAGCGCAAAATGCAGCAAGACACATAAGATGTAGGTAATCTTCATGGTTTGGTAATGTGCCTATGTCCATGAAGCTTCTTTCATTTTTCACTATGAAGAGAAAATTATAACCAACGACGAGTGCTAGATTTTTATTTTTATTTTTTTCCTCCATATAGAATATAAGCCAGCATGTCAAAAATACCCGGATTATTAAAAATGCTTTATGGCTATCAAATTACCGAAGTTCCAGATATACCTTATGTTTTCACCCTTCATGACACTCCTTTTTCTGGATCTTCAGGTCTACAGTGTCTTAATATTAGCCCCACACTACCCTCTGCCTTCCTTCTTTCTCCCACTCATAGGTCCATGACATTTGAGGTTGACGAGCCTTTCAGTGTAATCACTCAAACAGGCTTCAGATTTGGTTTCTAAGAAAAAGCTATAATATATGTTTCTATGTCTGTAGTTCTACAATATGCAGTTATTCAATTTGTTCTGTTAGGTTCAGTTTGTTTATAATGTGTTTTAAGCCTTCCATGCACAACACTGCTCTGCCCGCCAAAGCACACCCCCGTCCTTCCTATCCAGTATTGGCTAAAAAATCTTGCTTCCCCATTTATCTTCCCTTTGGGCCATAAACCATTGTTCATGCTCTCAATCATGACCTTACCTATTTCTTTTCTAGCTTTCATTTCATGTTTAACACACCTTCAACCAGAAGAATGAATTTTAGGATAAATATATCTCCATTATAGTCCATCTACTTGAGGATCTGAGAATAGTAAATGAGCCATACAACTCTTTTCACCATCTGAGTCATGGCTTTGATTAAAATTATCCCTCATTATTCAAAAAATTTCTTTAATCTTATTATCCATTGTTTTAACAAAGATTTTATTGTTAGTTGCAGCCCCTTTGAGCTTCTGGAGCGTCTTCGGATGCATGAATTTACTGAAGGAGGTTTACACCCTCTTGAGTGCACGCAGAGCTAATCATGATCAGTCTTTAGTGAAGTATGCAGTTAAGTCTCTCCCTCTCCCTATCTCTCTCTCTCTCTCTCTCTCTCTCTCTCTCTCAGGCTCATGACCTCTGGAAAAATATGTCACAGCTATGGTAGAGCATGGGATACAATCTCATACAATTCATGTCATCTAATCAGTTGACTAACTGGAAGCCTGGTCACAACTTGAATTTTCCATGTTTATTAAAACCAGAGGTTGATTTACCATGTGGAATGTTGTATATTACTAGTTGATACTTGTGGCATCTTTCATTCATTTCCTTGACTATGATTAGGTATTTTACTAACATTATTTATGTACCTTATGATTCAATTAATTGGTTCTCAAAGTAAAGACTAAGTAAATATCCAGGAGGGTACAAATTATGATTTAACTGAGTATCAAAGTCATTGAGCAAGGATTTGGTTTGAAGCGTAAGATAGGAGATGTTCAGTAAATTGAAGTGAGAAACATTATGGACAATCAATTACCCCTAGCAAGAGTGATTAGACTGCAGACAGTACTCACTGGACCAGTCAAGATTCGATGAGTTGACCATCTTTCTTCCTGGATATATGAAGTGTTGTTGCCAACTTGCCTGTGCGGCTGAATAGTTTTTCTTTTGCAAAATGAGCCTGCTGCATAAATTTTTGCCTCTATTACTTTAGAAATTTTAGGAATCACAGATTCAGTTATATCCTGACTTCAGCACACATTCTATTCCCCCGCTACTTGTATGAGGAAGTTAGTATACGATTTTTATTGCATCTTCAGGACTATCTGAGTGTTGCAATGTTTTAGCAGAGACTGAAAGTATGATGATGTGTTGTGAACCAAAAGAATACCCAATATTGGATGAATTCATATATTTCATCATGAGGTCATTGTATCTCTGAACTGATTGATTTTCTCAGTCTATTATTGCAGATGTTATCTGGTGAATGATAAATGGTGTGGGGTGTTTAGTTTCAAAAAGTCTCAGGAAAGAAGTACAAGCAGCCAATGCACGGTAGGAAGTTAGTTGACCATGTAAAGCCTTTTGATGTCCCTGGTAATAAGTTGAAATATGAAAATACTTAGTGCCTCAGTTGCTTCTGTCCTCTTTCTAACTTTTCTTGAAAATCCTGTTTGTAATTGTACTTATTGATAAAGTTTCTGTATTAATGAGTTTTTCTTCCAATGTAGATATTTTTTTCACTGATTGAATTGATGAACCTTTTGTGTTTTCTCTTATGTTATGGAGTTTTCTTTCTTCTGCTATTTCCAAAATGCTGTTTTGTTTCCACATCCGTGAGGTGATGATGATTAGGTGTAACTTGGGAATAGTCTTGGGGCATATTTGCAATTGACAATTAAATATGTATGGCGTGTATGCGTGTGTGGATCTGAAAGAAAGCTAGGTCTAATTTTTTGGTATAATATTCTTTAGTATGTGAAATATGTACACATTTTCTCAAGAGGCTTAATCATGCCAATGTAGTTATGGTGTGTGATCTCTTCTTGTCCTTGGTTGATTATTGTTTTTGCCTAACATCTTTGTTATGAGGTGTGGATATTCTTTATTCTCGCAGCTTTAGGATTTGATACAACGGTGAGTTTGCATTAGACTAACATGCTTTGGTAATTTATGTAGTGAATTAGTGATTACTCAATTGATAGCTCATACCATATTCAAATCACATGCTTTGATTATTTCATGTAGTGAATTACTATTTTGATAGGTGGTGAGAGTGGATGGAAGTAGTGTGATATTGATATTTAACAGGTCTTTTAAAAGCCGGTCATTGTTATATAAGAGAAAAATCATTGTTTGTACACTCGAGTAACATGGCCTTAATTTAGTTGCTGTATGATTGCAAGCCAGCTATACGGCCGATATCTGGTTTTCTTGTCTTAGTTATGATGTGGAAAAAATTCTTGGCACAATGTGTGATCAAATGTCTTTTTTTTTTTTTTTTTTTTCTGTGAAGCTGTTTTGATTGTCAATGATTGTTTTTTTAGCTGGAATGATTGTGTTATTGTATAGCAAGGATTTGAATACTTAGGGTTTTGCATGATTAGATTAGGTAGACACTTGAGCTGGTGTTACATGCTTATAGGTATGATTTGCAAGGGAGAAAAATGTTAAGAAGCACGTGCTCTACATGTGGCATTTCCTCTATGGTATCTTTATGGAAAGGAGATTAGGGGAAGGACGATATGTATATCGTTGGTGTTTGTCTTAGATTTGGAGGACATCTTGAAACAAAATATATTTGTAAAGATGCTAACTGTTTCCCCATGTGGTCAAGTAGATCATCATCTTTTATTATGCATGTAGGCTAGGATAAGCCCGCCCTTGCTCACTATAGTTGCCGAGAGAGGGAGATTTCCCTTTATCGCATGTGGCTGATGAACTTAGACTAAAATCTTTTTGTTTTTTGGGTGTGTCCTCAGATCATCATCCAGGGGATGCATCATGAGATATTGGAGGGATTTTCTAAAAAGCAAAAGAAGCGTTCACTATCCACTGTGCTTTGTTTCCTTACCACCCAGTATGGAAAGGACCCGGGGGCATCAAAAAGTTTTAAGTCTTTTGTAAAGCGTATTTAGCTTCCACTCGTTCCATTGAGCACACGTGTGGGTCTCATGTTGTCGTGAAAGAATTGTCTGGCTGTATATATTGATTTGTGTGGAAGCAACAATTTTTTCTACTATAATAAACAGTTAGACCAAATAGTGAGTGTTAACATTGAATAAGACATCAAAATTCCAACTTGCCAGAAAATTCATCGACTTTGTTTCTTCCACGCATTGTGTCTGTCCGTGAGCTTGTGTCACCTTAAAGAGAGGGACCTTTCAAAGCATCGTAAATGTTAAGTCTTAAAAATTCTATCTTTATGTTAAAATTAATGATGGGAAGCACTATTATTTAAACAAAAGACTATTAAAAAAACCCATTAACATGAATCTTCTCCCTATTCTAATCACTGGATTAGATTAAGAGTTGTTAATGACTATCTTAAGATTTTACCTAAAGACCTGCATATAGGTAGGGAAGTTGGTCTTTCTTCATACAGGTCTTTCTTAAATAAAAATGTACACGCATTTTGATATCTTTTCATGATTTTATGGGTCTGATTCTTTTCTTTTGTTGCAAGACGGCATAATTTGATGCTTTTTTTTTTTTCTCCACCCCCCTTTCCGTTAACAAATATCATTGGTCCGTGTGATGTCTACATTCTACTTCTTAATTTGATCATTCTAATGGACCAAATTGTAATCTGCAAACCCAATATGTAGTTTTTCTTTCCATAAATTTCTGCGAGCAAAAAGAAAAGGGAGAATTAATTATAACCATTTTTTTTTTTTTTTTAAAAAAAATGCTGTTATCAATCTCCCTCAATTATGTATTCTTTTTTTTTTCCAAAAAAATATAATATTATATTAATTTTCCAACACGCACAAACTAAAATCATATCCATTTATATGGTATATAAACCGTGTCCTCTCATGTTTTTTGTGCCATTTTATATCCATCTGCCCAGCCACCCACCACCTCCTCTTCCACCACTTCTTCCTATGAAACAAAAAACATGACCACAACACCTAAAGTAGCCATTGCATCGCCACAACCAAACCCTGAATGCTGTATGTGTGGTGATTTTGGCCTTTCTTATGAACTTTTCCAATGCAAAACTTGCCAATTCAGATCTCAACACAGGTATTTATTATTAATCAATATAAAGCAACTTCCCAGTTTCTTTCTGGGTTTTTTATCCATCTAACCCAATCTCTTATTCTGTAGATACTGTAGCAATCTGTATCCCAAAGCGGAGTGTTACCAAGTCTGCAACTGGTGTCTGAGTCATGACACAAAGGAAAAATCACAGAATTCTTCAAACTCTTCATCATCAAATAAAAACAGCAGTGAAGATGATAGGAGCCTGCAGACCAAGAAAAAGATTAATAGCATAAAGAGCCAAAGAAGTAGCAGTCTGCAGATGCAAGTGATGATGAATAGCCCTATCAAGAAACAAAAATCACCTGAAAGATCACCAGTAATGACGACCACAAGAAGAAGGCTCATCACAAATGGAAGATTATTAGAGGAAAAGCTTGTTAGAAGAACAAAATCAGAAGAGATATCACGTAATAACAATAACAATAATAACGGGATTCCCACAAAGCATGTCTTTAGAAATAAGGTGAGAAGATATAAGCTTCTTGATGAGGTTTCAAGCTGAGATGATCATCATCTCCATCTTCATCATGTAATTATTATGTTTTGGTCTTGTTTTTCTTGTGGTGGAAATTTTGATTAAAAAAAAGTTCCATACATATTTGGGTTCTTTTCAAGTTATAAAATGGTACCCATGATGATGATGAGATTAAGAAACGAGTAATAATGGAGGGTGAATCATGTAAACTGATCTTTTTTTTTCTTTTCTTTTTGGGACTTTTCCAGTACTCCCAAGAGAATTTTCTGGAGATGAATGGTAGATGCCAACTAATTGTTATCATATTTATCTTGATTAAAAAAGAGTGATGATAATCTGTCCACCAATCAAAATTATCGTTATTATTGCTAATATATATTTTTAAAAATAAATGTTAAATTTCATTTTCACTAATATGATTTTTTCTTCAAATTCAAGAAAAAAAAAACGTGTACTAGGAAATTAATGAAAAAAAAAAGTTTGATCGATTGGCTAGAAGTTATTAGACAACGAATTTGAGGGTCAAAGCCTTTAGTTGACTCTCATTTTTATAGAAGCCTCTGACTATGAAATTATATAACAAGTAAAATCTTAATTAAGGAAAAAAAAAAAAGAAAGATGAATACGCGTTAATTGGTTGACGAAAAGGCCAACACAAAAATAATGCTTAATGGTGGCCCCAAGATGACCTCATGGTCAACTCCGTATAGTACCCGTGCCTTTCTTCTCATCTATTATCATTATATATTTAGTGTTGTTTTTATTTTATTTATAAATAAAATTTTATATTAATATATTATAAAAAATAAATTTATATTGAATTTGAGTGTATAATGTAATAAAATATTTATTTTTATAAAATATTTTTATATTATTTATAAAAATGTACTAATATAAAAAAAAGCAAAAAGAGAGAAAGGAAAGAGATTAGAGAGAGAAGGAAGACAGATGAGAGAGAATAAAAGAAAAAAAAGAGAATGAAAAAAGTATTTTAGTTAAAGGTAATTTTATTATAATAAAAATTTTATAATTTAAAAATTTTATTAAATTTAATAAAATTTAATTTGATATAAACAATTTTAAAGATTTGATAAAATAGAATTTCAAATGAATTTTTAAAAATACCAAACACATTATTATTCTAGCTTCACAAGTTCCACATGCTTCATTACATATTCAAATTATATATATGCATTTTGTTTTCAAATTTTCATATCATTTGTAACATTTTTTTAATAGGGCAATAATTATATATACTTATAATAATTTTTTAAAAAAATTATTATACTTCACGTATTTATGTCATTGTATCTAAGTCTATATAATTTAAATTAATTTCTTTTAGAATTCAAATTACATTAACACTATACAAAACATCCATTGATGTCATGGATAAATTTTTTGATACATCAACATTTCATATTGAAATTAATGAAGAAACATGCGATGGATTTTGCAGGAATATATATATATATATATATATATATATATATATATATATGAAAGGTTGATATATATAAAATTTGTAGTGGTTAGTTTAGTCAGCCAAAGTCTTTTGCGTAATGCCATGAAGAATGGGTTTGATTTCATTAGCACTGACCAAAAACAGAATTTCCAACTTATTATAATAAGCCTCTCCACATTTCATTACGCAAAAGTCTTTGGCTGACTAAACTAACCCTACAAATTTTATATATGTCAACCTTTCATATATATATATATAAGCTAATGCTAACGGTCGATGACTTCCATTTATTTAGAGGTCAAATATAACGTATTCCTAAATAATATGTTTAACATTTGATGTGACCACTTCAATTCTTTTTTTTTTTATAATTAATTAAGTTATTACAATTTCTTCTGCTTCTTCTTTTTTTTTTTTTTTTTTTGGTGACTCAAATTCTCTTTAAAGCTAATTAGGGTTTGAATTCAAAGCACTAATATTCTTGTTCTAGGTATATTTGGGTTGAAAATATTTAAGGTACATTTATAATTATCAAGAACATTTAAATAATAAAATTGATACTCGATAACTCAAGTAATGATCCAAATAAATATTATACATTTGACACTTGATTAATGAAATACTTTTACGTAGTCTCAATTTGCACTGCTTCACCAGTTTAAACTCAAAATATCTGTAAAAAATTTTATTATTAATAGCTAATATATTTTGATAGGTTTTTTATTATTTTATATACCCATAAATTACGATACATTTTTACTCATTTATAGATAAAAAAAATTCACATTATTTTAAAAACAAAATGATAATATGGGACAACGCAGTCTGCTCAATTTTTTATTTAATGGATTCATATTCAAACTCACATGAATCATAGCCTTTTAAAGAATGAATAATCTTTTAAAGGAGAGGCTGGTCTGATATAAGGTAAAGAAAATTGAAAATTGGAATCTGGCATGACCCCTCTTAACAGATTTATTTTTTATTTTGTCTACCATAAACAAAATAAATCTCTTAAGAAGGGTCATGCCAGATTCCAATTAATGTATATGAGATTTAAAGAATCTTCCATAAGAAAGAAAACTACAATAAATTTCATAAGGCTCCATTTGAAATAATTTATATGAGGGAAAAAAAAAGATTTTTCTCATTTTAGTTATAGAATTTTTTATTTTGATTAAATTTCAAATTGATAAAATTTAGTTGAATTCTATTATTTAGAATACATTTATTTTCTTAAATATTCTTATTTCTGTAAACCAAGTATAGTGCTAATTTAAGTTATAATAATATTAGAGTAATTTTATCTAAATTTCTTAATTACAATAATTTTTTTTTTCAAATTCTTATGGCTTTTAACCTAATTTGAGATTTCCATCAAATCATTTAATTTCAAAATACAAGAATTAAACTTTTTAAATAAAAGAATCATTAAAATAAAATATCGCTATATTAAATTTTTCTGAAATTTAAACTTCCAAACAGGAAATAAAAGATTATTTCTAAAAAAAGAAGCTACGCCTTAATAAGAGATTGAATTATTCTTCCCTGAAGTACTTTAAATTTGGTATATTTTGGGCCATAAGAGAAGAGGCCCAAACATATAATATTTGGTGTGCTCAATGTTCAACTTGTGCTGGACAGAAGCGGAAACGGTTCTAAAGGCCCACAGCTTTTAATCTTGAGCACCCCAATACAGGCTGCTGGACTCATTACTCAACCCAAGGCCGACAGATTTCAAAAGTTGTTTCTAACAATGAAAATTATGGTTTTATTATAACGTGATGTCATAATTATATTACAATGTCGTAATAGTACAATTTTAAAATATTTAGATAATAATAATTATTAGTATGTATGATACTTTTTATTTTGATAAATTATTCAAAATATTAATAAAAGTATCATAAATAATTAATAAATTTAAAATTTTACGTAACAATATATATATATATATATATCACCATAAAGTTTAATGTTTAATACCTAAACTTTGATTTTATAATAATCAATAATTGATCTTGCAACATTTTTCTTTTTTTGTAAATTTTATCATCGCCACCTTCCATTCATTTTATAATAAAATTCAAAGATTTTAGATATGCTGGTAGCAATTAAATTAATTTGGTTTTTTTTAATATTTTCTCAATCATTTTTACATGACTTAAAATATTTTTTTTTATTATTTAAATTGCATATTTCTAATCACTTGTAATGTTGAGTCTTTAATGAAAGACTGAAAAAATATTCATGAATCCATGCCTCATTTTATTTTATACATAATATATGAGTAAAACATTCACAATCCTAATCAATTTGATCTTGAAAAACTGAGTTATATTAATTTTTTGTATGTGTGTGTATATACATCAACATTAAAAAGGGTCAACGCAAGAAGTTAGACTCAAATGTTGACATTCTCTTTTCTTTCAAGAAATTCATATTTATTTGCCAACAGAAGGACCTTTAATTCTTCCCTTCCTCCTTAAGGTTATTTGAGGCATCAAGAACAGATAGCTACAACAAAGGCACTACCTGTTCTTGTATTTAAGGACCGTTTGGGTCCCAACCCAAAGACAAGATAGAGCCAGCAACTCAGATTCTAAATCATATGCATAGGGAGTCAGTTAGTTGTTAGGTGAAAGGATCCAA
>CATIWR010690719.1:0-21391 GCA_949677035.1 Omphalea diandra | reverse complement strand
TATATATATATAACTAAAATATCCCCAACTTATCTATGTCTTATGATAAACTTAAATAAACTCATACCCTAAATTATATATATATATATATATATATATATATATATATATATATATATATATATATATATATATAAGCATATCACCTAACCATTAACTCTGCATATTTAGTATGCAAAGATTCACATTATAAACATACATAACATTCCAATGCTTACACACATAACCCTAACTCAAGGAAACTAACAATACATGAAGGAAATCTTATATCTTCATAAGTCATAGTTGATTATCTTCATATATCTCTCATCATTTCTATCATCTCCTACCTCTGTTTATTTGTCTTTTAGATTAAAAGGTTTGACCATATAAGCTTGTGCTTCGTACAACTTTTTCGTGACTCAAAATTTAGGTCATGTTAGTGTTAGAGAATAAGAAAGCTTAAGGCCTGTAAAACTCATAGCAAGCCTAATCACTTATGGGCAAAGTTTATTTCTAAGTTCTTTAATACCTTAAACCTATACCTATACTTATTGGCCCATAAATATTTTTAGATTTAATTTGGCCTTTAGATCTTAGGATAAAACAAATGGGAGGCAGGGATTTAAGTTAAGGTTAATCTTCAACATTTCATACAAACACTTTCTTACATTGTGCTATAACAATTATTTCATTTCCTATCATGTCATAAACAAAGGAGTCTTGACTTGCCAACAAATTTCTTTTTATACTTTCCTTTTCTTACTTTTCATTATATACACATCATTAAATATAAAATCTCTCCCATTTAACCAACTTTAGAATCAAAGGTTTACATAAGGTCATTTTATCTTTAACATTCTTTTCATTATCATAAATATTCAGCATTGTATTACATGGGTCATATATCTTAGTATGCCTTGACATCATTTGTCTTAGTCTAAGTTATGAAAATAAGTCACCTTCATATTACATTAACCTTAGACATTTACATATGATCACATTGTTCATAACTTAGACTTTATAGAGATTACTAAGAGTACAGGATCAAACATATAACATTTCTTTTACATCTACATTGATATGTAGTGCCTTAATCAAACATGAAACATAACTTGAAACCTTTATCTCTAGCTTTAAACTCAAGCATGTATCCATGGCATCCATCTTATGCTTAACCTATAAAAATAATCTATATGTGTGGGAAGTGAGCTATATGCATGTTCACATGCCTTAACATAAATGCATCTTTATCTATGTGGCATAGTATCTACATATAATATTTACATGGCATATCATTGCATATATGAGTAGTCAAGTCCATAGAAATATTTACTTGGTTTGCTTGACATTCGTTGCTTGGGAGAGTTGCCTCACTAGTTATGACATCATAACTTACATGGGAGAGTTGCCTCACCATTCATGTCCTTTACATATCTCTTACACTAGACAGTTTCCTTACCAACCATGTCATGTACACATAAAATTTCATTTTTATACATTGGTCATGTCATTTCCTTATATATCTGGCAATGACTATTTGGGTTCCCACTTCTTCCTTAAACTATCCTCACATCACATGACATTTATACATAACATTTGCATTATGAAAATTCACTTCATTTCATAGCAATGCATATAATTTTCAAATTAATATATCTTGGCCTACTATGGCCTATACATTTAAATTCATGATGTGTGTATATAATGGATGAAGAAAAGCAACTAAAATCCCTCACTTTTCATTATTAGCCTTAGCTCTTTTTGATTTGTCTTTGCTCTTAGTCAACTTTTTTTTTTATCATAGCTTTACAATTTTTTTTTTATCATAGCTTTACTTAATCTTAGCTTTATCCTTACTTGCTTTTAATAATCTTACAAACACACATGCTTGGAATGAGGAGGAATTCACTAAATAATGCTTGAAAGATGATGGAGATGTAATAAGCAACTTGAATTCTTTAACTTGATTTAGTAGCCATTGATAGAAAAGAAATTTTGGGAGGGTTTATTTAGCTTTCAAACTTAGGAAAAATAGTGGAGAATGTTATTTTAGTCATGTAGGAGCAAAATATAAGCGAAGAGGTAGGTTAGTGCACAAAAAAATTTTGAATGAGCATTCTAGAACATGCTTTGTTGGATGCACTTTCAGTTGCCTAACTTAAGGTTCAACTGTCAAAAGTGCCATTTCTTAAATAAACATGATTCAACTTCATATTCTACCTTGATGGTCAAAAGTCACATACTTGAAAAGATAGGTTGCTATTAGTGCTTCCTAAAGTCCACTAAAATGCATCTTTCAAACCATAACACTTATAAAATTTTTCCTTCCAACCTTTTGTTCCTTCCTTTAACACACCTCAAATACCAAATTTAGGCATCTAAAACACAACATTAACATTTCATTTATCAAACATGAATCATACTTACATATCTTAATAACCATCAAAAGGTCATGCACTAAACTTAATATATGTCTTAGCATTCATCATCCTTTCTCATTTCTTTTAACATATCCTTTAGCATAATTTCCTCTCATAAAAAATATGGACATTTCCTTCAATATTAACATCTAATAATATCATTCATTTAAGTTTAATAATCATCATTTCGTATATATGCATACTTATGCATTATAACTTACATTTACTTTCCTTACAACTTAGCCTTTTTTACCATCATATCTCTTAACCATGTTTTCTAATTCATATCATATCATAATTAATCATCATTTTGTCATTAAAATCATCAACATTTCATCAAATCTGGCCTCCTTATACTTGTCACTTATGAGACGAACTCTTTATTTATGAGAAATCCCCTATGAATAAAATTTTAGGCCTAACATTTGCTTCTTTTTTTTTAACATATTTACCCTTAGTAATCCACTAGTCCATTTGAGAAATCCTAATCATACATCTAGCAATTTATTCACAGCTATCTAAGCATACATACATAAATATAAGGGAAGGGTTATAATGGTTATGTGTAAAGACATGTAAGCATAATGAATAACCAAAATATCAAGGCTTATAAGTCTAAGACCTATAAAAGAGAACCAATAAGTCAGTCTATAACTCAAAATCATGTAAAGCCCTAATCTAGGAATCACCAAGCAAAGGGTTAGAAAGTTTTACTTCATGGATGCTTCATAAGCCATATAACAAACTTTGTCATGAAAAATGATATGAATGTGCGAAATGTGTGCGTAAAAGATGTTACCATTAGATACATACTCGAGTAAGTAAAGACCAAGCACACAAACTATGCAAATGGAGACTGAAAAAGGCATAATTAATATAAGCCCAATAAACTTATAAAAATAACTTACATGAAAGAGAATCATGGAGTCTATACAAAGCACAAAAATGTTTATATAGACTACTAGACTTATTAGCAGTTTAAAAGATGAACCAAAAATCAAAATTATCAGAAAGAGAATTAAAAGAGGGTGAAAAGCACTAAAAAGGCCTAAGCGTTAGCTTTTACCCTCAAAGATACCTTTTGATGGTTTATTTCTAAGAGAATGAAAATTCAATATAAAATAAGGGTTTTGCTTGGTGTTTCTTTTGAGTGAGTGAGGAAGATGGGTGTTTTATACGCTTAGGGTTTAGTGAGTGTTAATTCTAGTAGAGTAACCTTAAGGAAAAAGAACATCCCCCCTCCTCTTGGTTGAAGGAGTAACCTTATGGATGCTTCATAAGCCATATATCAAACTTTCTAATGACACATGATATGAATGTGCTAAATCTGTAAGGTATGTGACTAAATATGAGCTCTTCATGATGAAACCAAATGATAACATAACCAACATGACTAATAGGCTTTTAGCCACAACCAATAATATAAAGAAGTTAGAAAGAAATGTGGCCTTAGAGGACATCAATCATAAAATCCTTAGAGCCCTTCCATTGAAGAAGTTTAGAGCTAGAGTAATCGATATAGAAAAGCCATTAGTGAGATTCCAATTGATATCCTTATTAGAAAGCTTCTTACACATAAAATGACATTTAAGAGAGATGAAAAGCTAAAGAAGACTAAAGAAAAGGAAGACAATAAGGCTCTTGCTCTCAAAAGCACGTCAAAGGAGCAAGAAAATGAAGCAAACATTAGTGACTCTAATGAAAGTGAAAAGGAAGATGAAGAGCTTGTTGTGATTTTCAAAAGAACTAAGGAGTTGATGGGGAGAAGAAAAAAAGAAAAGGACTAAGACAAGCAACATCAAAATTCAATAATGAAAAGACCAATGATGTGACTTGCTATGAATAAGGCAAGTAAGGTCACATTAAGTTAGATTATGTTAGGATCAAACATTTACCACCATACCAAAACCCATAGCTATTAGTGAAGGCGTAACTTTATTTTCTTATACTTGCAAAGTAGCCAGTGCCACGTTTTGAATGCAAACAAGTAGTAGGATGTTGGACTTAGCCCTCTAGGCTTCTGCCCAATAATCCCCCTCAGCACCTGCCAGCCACTTGCTGCAGCAGCATGCCTTACAGGGGATTCAAACCTGTGACCTACTCTGATACCAATTTTTAGGATCAAGTACTTACCACTGTGCCAAAAGCCATAACTGTTAGCGAAGGCGCAACTTTATTTCCTTATGCTTACGTAGGAGCTAGCACCACATTTTGAATGCACGCTGGTGACAGGATGTTGGACTTAGCCTTTCAGGCCTCTGCCTAACAGATTATCCCAAGCTCAACAATAAGAAGATAAAGTGGTACAAAGAGAAGAGAAAGGGCTTCAAGGCAAATTGGGATGAGGACTCAAGTGAATATGAAGAAGAGAATAATGTTGCCAACATTTGCTTTATGACATAAGAGGACTTATCTAATAAGGTAAGTTTTTTCCAATCTTATGATGAAAATAGTTTTAATGATGAGGATGATAAGCATATGGAAGCCATGGCCTTTAGATCTGATAAATACCACTCTAAAATGCAATTTTATAAGAAAAATTATGCTAAACTAGAGGAGGAGTTTAAGAACTTAAATGATCTTATTTCAAGTTTGAGAACATCTAATGATGATCTCAAGAAGTCTTTAGAAAAATTTCTTCTAAAACCTCATTGCTTGATTCTTTAAGAAAAGAAAACGATTCTTTAAAATTAGAGGTTATTGAATTAAAAAAATTTCATCTTTAACTTTTAGAAAGGAAAATAAGCATTGGATAATTAAATGTATCATAAAGACCAATCATTATGAGACATGACATAGGCTTTGATGGTGATTCAACATCTGCATCCTCTCTACCCATTTTCATTAAGGCATCTACACCCAAACATCTAATATAGAGGTGGTGGACAAAAGGACTAAAACTAATGTTCAACCTCCCATCCAAAAGAGAACTAGGAAGGCCCCTCAAAGCTCTAAAATTAAACCTCAAATAGGGAATCATATATTTTTATATGAATACAAACATGTACAAAAACACATATAAACAGCTCACCACACTTGTTCATGCATGCATGCATATAGGAATGGTATGAGGAAACCCCTATTCGTACCAAAGCGACTCAAAAAAAGAAGACTAACAAGTTTAGAGTTTAATATCACTATTCCATGAAATATGGACATATTAATGTATTTTGCTATATTAGCAAGGTTCACCTCAAAGTTAAGGATCCTTCTAAGCCTAATCCCCTAAGACCTAAGTATGTTTGATGCCTAAAGAAAGATGATTTCTTTCTTCTTATGAGAATTCTTTGAATCCATAAACGATAAGAATACATGACATATGGATAGTGGATGCTCTACATGACTGCAAATGTCAAGCTTTTTACATCCATCAAGGAGAAGCATGAAGGAAACGTCACCTTTTGAAACAATGCCAATGGTAAAGGAATTAGTGTTAATGCTATTAGTAAGCAAGGTTGCCCTCTAATTGATAATATTCTTCCTGTTGATAGGTTGAAATACAATTTATTGAGTGTAAGTCAATTATGTGATGAGGTTAACAAAGTCACCTTTAACTCTAAAGAATGCATTATCACTATATTGGTAGATGATAATTTAGTTTTCAAGGGTGAAAGATAAGACAATGCCAACATAATTGACTTAGACAACTTAGCTAACCAATATTTAAGTGTCATGTCTCCATTAGTAATGAATCATGGTTTTGGCATAAAAGACTTGGGCATGCAAACATGAAACTTTTTCAAAGTCTCTCTAAAGATGAGCTAGTGGATGGACTTCCCAAGCTAAAATTCACTAAGGACTCGACAAGTAGATCTTATCAAATAGGGAAGCAACAACATTCCTCTTTTAAAGCAAAGAATATTTTAAGTACATATAGACCTCTTTAACTAATTCACATGGACATAGTTGGACCTGCTAGAAATGCTAGTTTAGGTGGAAAACATTATGCATATGTAATTATGGATGACAACTCTAGGTACACTTAGGTTAGTTTCTTAACTCATAAGAGTGATGCTTTTGATGCATTTAAAAGTTTTGCAAGAAATGTTCAAAATGAAAAGATTATTTCATTTTTAGCATTATAAGTGTCATGAAAAAGAATTTTACAATGAAAATTTTAAAAACTATTATTTAGAAAAAGGTATTTCACACAATTTTTTAACTCTTAAAGCATCACAATAAAATGGTGTTTTAGAGAGGAAAAATAAAACATTGGTTGAGAAGTTGTGGAGTGAAAGAAAACCCAATATTGCATTCCTTAAAGTTTTTGGATGCACATGCTATATATTGAACACCAAGGACAACCTTGAGAAATTTGCTTTAACTTTGATAAAGGCATCTTTGTAGGATATTCTACCACTAGCAAAACATATAAAGTTTTTTAACAAAAAGTCCATGGTTGTTAAAGAGTCACTATCTAGTTATTGGATATAAATAGGTGTATAAAAATAAGTTGGATGAGCAAGATTCCATTATAAGGAGCAAAGCTAGATTGGTTGCCAAGGAGTACAACTAAAAGAAAGGCATTGATTCTTATGAGACTTTTGATCCTATAACAAGATTAAAGTCTATTAGGATTCTTCTTGCATTCGTTTGTCATATGAATTTCAAATTGTTTTAAATGAATGTTAAAAGTGCATTTTGAATGGTTATATTCAGGAGAAAATTTATATTGAACAACCTCCTGATTTTGAGCATTATACATTTCCTAACCATGTTTTAAAATTGATTAAGCCCTTATATGGTTTGAAACAAACTCTTAGAGCTTAGTATGAAAGGCTTAATGCATTTCTTTTGCAAAATGATTTTAAAAAATGCAAGGTTGACACTACTCTTTCTTATAAAAAAAACATGATAATGATACACTCATTGTCAAATTTACATTAATGGCATTGTGTTTTGTGCTAGTAATGAATCTCTTTATAAAGAGTTTGTTAAGTGTATGATTAGGGAGTTTAAAATAAGCATGATGGAGGAGCTCAAATTCTACCTTAGTCTATATATTAAGCAATATAAAGAGAGCATCTTTATAAACCAATCCAATTATACAAAGGAGCTATTCAAGAAGTTTGAAATGAATGGATGTAAAAGTGCCAAAACACCAATGAGTTCAACCTTAAAGCTTAACAAGGATGAATCGAGTAAGGCAATTCATGAGAAAAGAAATATAAGAATCATTAGTTCTTTTCTTTATCTTATCACTTTTAGATCTGATATCATCTAAATCTCATTTGCAAGCGGTTAAAAGAATTTTGAAACATTTTCATGACATATATCTAAGATTATGGTATCTTAAGAACACATCATTTAGCATTATATGCTTTTTGGATATAGATTGTGTGGGTAATGTACTTGATAGGAAAAGCACTTTCAGAACTAGCTAATTTATTGGTGAGTGCTTAGTTTCTTGGTTTAGCAAGAAATAAGGGTCAGTTGCCTTGTCCATTGCTAAAGTAAAATATATGGTGGTGGGTTATTGTTACACACAAGTTCTTTGGATAAGTGATAACTCAAGGACTATGGTAAAGTGATTGATCGCATTCCTATAAAATGTGATAGCTCAATTGATATTAATATTTCTAAGAATCCATCCAATACTATAGAAGCAAGCATATAAATATCACTACAAGAAATTAAAAATTTACTAATGAAAATTTTTATTGGTAAATGTATCAATTCTGTTAGTAACAGAGAGTTACCAATAGAATGATGACAAATAAAATTTGTCGATAAAGTATTGGTAGGTAATAATTTTTTGATGGAAACATCATCCGTTACTAAATTTACCAACGGAATAGGGACAAATATTCTATTGGCAAATGTGATTAAAATGATCGGCAGTTGCTAACAACATTTGTCGGTGGACAATCCATCGACAATTCTAAAGTTAATCCATTGGCCATTCATTAGGAAGTACTACTTTAATTTTCTAATTATTCAACTAATTCATCAATATTCTGTTGAAATGTTTTAAATTAAAATTTCTTTTTTATTAAATTTTATCAACAATCAATCAATATTTTTTCTATTTATTTTTTATTTTTAATTAATTTTAAATTTTAATTCTGAATTTTAATTTTATATGTTTGTATAAATACACACACACACTGTGTGTGTCAAAGTTTTATACAAAAAATTATAAAACTAATAATTAATTGCATCATTCTAATCAATTAAAAAATCATCAACATTGACGATAATGGGATCAAAAGCAAGAAGAGCAATAGGAGCTATAGCCTAAGCAACAGTATTGGGAGGCTAAGCAAAAGGTGGAATTTGTAGCATAAACATTTACAAATGAGATGGAAGAGGTATATCAGTCTGCTAAGACATGCATGCAATCAGTCTTTCATAGCTCACATCTATGTATCTACAGACTAGACATAGGTATGATAGGATGCCATTCTCTCATCTACATGTCTCTTAACCTTTCACTGTAAGTCCTTATGATGTCATTCTCTCATCTACATGTCTCTCGATCTTTCACTGTAAGTCCTTGGCAAAAAGTGATGGAGTTGTTAAAGAGCTAGCACCTGAGGACTCATCATAAAATTAAGAGGCTTGATCACCAATACCATAGATCCACTCCTTCACCTCGCCCATCCTTCCAGTAGAAAAACCTTGCACTCGTCCACCTGACAAAGCTCATCGGATCCTGGAGCTAGCTGTGATAGCTAAACGCACTACCTATCAATATCATCCTACATTTTGTATAGTATTTGTGATTATAATAATATAAAATTTCAAAATAAAATTAGTAAGTTATAACTTACATTAATAATCCTTGAACGTGTATCTATGAAAGTTTATATGTCATGTTGCTTCATATGTGTACACATGAAGACATCAACAAGCAGAACCTCCTGTCTTAGATGTTGTGCCTGTTGTTAAGTAATTGAAAAAAAAACTTAAATAGAAACATCAAAGAATAATTCATAAATTTTAAATACTAATTACTAGTCATCTGATATGCTCAAAATGGGATATAGATCCCCTGGTGGGCTTGGATGAGCCTAAGCCAAAACCTTCTTTCTCAATCCTCCTATTTAGGTTGGTCTAGTAAGACACATCCTGAGAGTGGGAAGAACTCCACTACATCTGTTAATGATTCTAGGCCTCATAAGCACCTAGGTCTCTTTGCATTTACGCTTCAAATCTTGAAGTATATCCTTGTACCTCAAGATAGCCTTCTTAAAGAAGGTTGTCTAAACTAAGGCATCAATAGCTTGGTCACACTGAAACTACTTCTATAATAATGATCAAGAAAAAATAATTATTAATAAATAAAAAATAAAATTTATTGCAATTTAACTTTGAATTGAAAATGTTCGATACCTTGAACTTCTTCTGATATAAGGTCTTGGCAAACTTTGATACCTTCTTTTTGTTGTAGCCATCTATATGAATCTTGTACTTGAAGATTTTTAGACATGCATGAGAACATCTATTTGACGGATGCAAACTGCAAAAAAGTTAAAATTAAGAAATATTTAGTATGACATTAGTAAATATTGAATGGCATAAATGGAAAAAATAGTTAACACATACGTCTCATGCTGTAAAGAAATCTAAGGTCATAACTCAAGAGCAGACCTTGTACATAAATCATCAAGCTTCATAGTCATAAATGGCATGATGATGAAGGCTCTGAGGGCATTGAAGGAATATATAGAGTTGGAGATATAGGTGTTGATACAGTTTTGCTATATGGAGGTAGTGTAGGCATCGATACACGTGTGCTAGATGGAGACAATGGTGGCAGAGGTCATTTGCAATCACTTGTACATCCTCCACCGATGGAACCACCTCGAGAAGGTGTACCTGAGTTGCTAGGTATATGATGTGTCATCTGAATTTTGTTATGAATGTTAAGGAGAGAATGTTGTGAATGCTTGGAGAATATGTGACCCCAAGGCATTGGTCTAACTCCTTTACTTTGAATGATGTCTTTTGAATCATAACAAAGCCCTAAAAAGTTCTAATGTTTGAATTTTAGTGTTTTTGTTTAAGTGTTGTAGCCTGATCTTTCCAATGGGTGTTGGACATTCACAACAAGGGTTGTGACCATTTAGTAAGCTTTGAAGGATGAACAATGGGCATTGAATGATTGTTGCAAATAGCTAAAGTATTCTGGATCTCATAATGGGCATTGTATTTTTTGCAACAGGAATTGGAGAAATGTTCTAAGTTGAGCTGTGTTAGACCGTGCCACATGCATTAAAGTTTCACAGTAGGTGTTGATCTGGCCTAGTAATAGGAGTTAAAAAAGTGCCTTAACTTGAGCTACACATTTTAGACCAACCAACAGGGGTTGACAAACACACAATAGGTATTGAGATGTCTCCAATGGGCATTGTGAGATCTCCAACAGGCATTGAAAGATGTGTGCAATTGTTGAAAAATAGAACACCAAGTTCAAGCTTTCTAGAAATGAACAACGAGCATTGTTCATACTCCAACGGGCATTAAAGTTGAGAATAATGACTGTGGGAAGATTGAAAATGGACGTTGGAGCTAGCCATTATAAGATCAATGGGTGTTATGAAGAAAAGTTATCATACTTAACTTTAAGTACTCCAATTGCTAATTTTGTAGTTTGACCATATAAAGAGCATTTTTAAGACTAAATGATTGATGAAACTTTGGAGAACAATTATAAACATGTAAAGAACATCTTTGTAACTCTTTGTATAAACCTTTTGTGGTGTTGCTTGTAATTTAGGTAGAGTGAGAACATTTTTGTTACTCTTTGAAAGTAGATTTTCTTGAGCACTAAAAGTGTATTTGTTGGCTAAATTGAGAGGAATTGACATGCTTGGATTTATCATTGTAAGTGGTTAAAAGGTTGATGTTGTACTTACAAAAACACCAAGGGTTGGGTTAACTCTCTTGTTCCTTATAAAAAGAGAGTGATTGTAAAGGTTGTCCTTGAGTTTGAAAAATGGAAGGTATTTCCTTAGCCTGGAAAAGGGAAGGTTTGTTCTTGAGCTTTGAAAAAGAATACAAAGAACTAAGTGAAAGTTTGTGGAGTGGAGTAGGCACATTGTCGAACCACTATAAAACTTTGTGTTTGATTTGTGCGATTGCTTTTATTGTATTTGTGTTTTTATTTACAACCTAATTCACCCCCTCCATCTTAGGTTGCCTCATCCATCCAAACCAATAAATTATTATATATATAGTATAATATTTACATGCTAAAAGTAAAATTTATAAGTGTACAAATACGTAACTGGAGGGATAAAGTTATAACTTACTCAAAATCATCATACTTTATATCATTTTCAAACTTTATATGTTTTAATGATTGAGATTCAGTTTTTAGCTCCATTTCATCTTCAGATGAATATCTTAGTTTTCATCATTTAAATTGATGAACGACTTACATAGATCATTTAAACTTCTCGATGGCTCGTCATCTGTAATTTTAAATAGAGGCAAATTTTCAACATCCTCTTAAAACGAAGCTTTAGATATTGTCTCAATATAGTATTCCTTGATTTCAACAAATGATCTAGGATTTATTTTGAATACTGCCCACCAATCAATTTTATCCCATCATAAATTAGGATAAAGAACATAATTCACTTGACCAACTTGCATCATCAATATAAATGGTTCGTATTTATTAAACTAGTGCTTGTGGTTGATTTTGAATGGATTATAATTTTTAATCACTTTCATTCCCATATTAGGCATCAAATCAAACCATTCACATTTAAATAAAATGATTCTTTTTATCAAAAGTGCAAAATACTCTAACTGTATCACCTCAATCAATCGATCGTAATAGTCATAATCATTTTCACTATAGTTGGAACCCTTAATACTTACTCCAGTATTGATTGTGACACTATTGGAATCATATTTTTCAGTGTGAAACTTGTACCCATTTGCAAAGTATATTGGGTACATAGTCACACTTCGTAATGGACTCTTTGCAAGATCTACAATAAATTGATTTGTGATTCTATTTGTTGGATCATTTGCATAAAAGAAACATAACGAATAATTAGATACATTGGTTATAGAATAATTAGTATTATAATTTACTATTGTAATATTAGCTAGTGTATACTTACATATGACTAAAACCAATCTCTAACTTTTTTATCAAATTCATTGGTGGATATGTTAGGAAAAGTGTGCTTCAATATGTCAATGTATAAGCTTCGTAAAATTATAACAATATTAATTATATTAGTATAGGAATATTTACCAAATAAAGAATTGAATTAGTATTAAAACTTAGTCGACATAATGTGCTACTTCATGATAATTAAAAAGAATATATGTTTGAGTTATGTGATATTTTTTGTCAATTAACATTCTACTTTTAGGTCTACCAAATGGTCTATCTGGATAAGTGAATATTGATAAATTTCCTGAAATATTGCGTATTTTAGAGTGTTTAGATCATTATTTTGAGACACTCTTTTATGCCTTATATACATATGTGGTTCAAAATAGTAAGAGCAAAAAGATGAGACTTCTTCAACTAAGTATGTATTACATATAAAAACTTCAACTTAGGCTTTATTCTTAATATTATTCTTCAAATGTCACAGAAATCTATAATATAAACATGTGATTAGATTAAAAAGGAACAAATAGAAATTGGAATGAAATGTGCAATGGACATAATGAAATGAAATATAACTCTTAAAAGGACACATCCATCTATATTGCGCAAGCCTCGCTAACTTTTCTTCATATGCCAAGTGCATAAATAAATGTTCCATTGAATTAAAGAAACTTAGAGGAAAAATCCCTTCCAACTTACACAAAATCAAAGGAATATCAATTTTCAAACGTGTCATGTCTTCCTCCCAAATTTGTGGTGCAATGAGTTCTTTGAAAAACATACTCAACTCTATGAGTGGTTTCGATGCATGTGAAGGCAAAAGTTCACAGAATGCAATAGGGAGTAATCAATGCATATGCCTATGACAATCATGGCTTTTTATGCCAAGCAACTTTAACTTACCCGTATCAATGTATTGAGCTATATTGGATACATACCCATTTGAAAATTGAATATTTTTAAGCCATTCACATAAAACTTAATTACTTTACTTATCCAATGAATATTTTGCCTTCGGATATTTTCCTATTTCATTATCCCAATATAACTCTTGACAACGACAAAATAACTTTAAATCTTCTTTAGATTTGGCATTATCTTTACATTTTCCTTCTACATTCATCACCGTATTAAAAACATTCCCAAACACATTGTTCTCAATATGGATTTAGGTCTTCTCTCATTCCACCCTAATCAAACTTTAGACCAACAACATCCATTACCATATTATGGATTGCATTAGGTTTTTATTTATTATGACATACATTATCAGCTAGAAACTTAGATTCATCAGTAGTTGATGTTCTAAATCCACACACTTTACCATGCAAATACCATTCATAATAGCAAACAACAAAACCCCTTAGCATAATATATAACATTATTATAATGAGGTCTAAATAACTATGATTTTGATACTTATTGTGATTACACAGACATTTAATCTTAAGTCCATCCATAAATTCAAGTTAAGAAGTCATGAATTGAATGAAATGGTTGATACCTTTTAAGAATTCAAGCTGTAATAAACTATCCTTAAGCCTAAAATACATCTAATTCCCATCTAATCTCATTATTAAGTCTTGAAAATTGTGAAATGACAACATAATTAAGCATACATATATTATTCTTCATTTTAAAATTTTTTGATATTTTACTTTGTTTCATATCTAATCCTAACAACTTATCTCTCCATCTCTATAAGATAAAAAACTTATTAAAAAACTTATTGAACCTAGCTTAGGAGAATGGTGAACCAATCTTGTTTTGATGATTACAAACACATCTATAAGCTAACATTTGTCTAAGTTTTTTATGTAAGATATTGCAGGTACTTCAATTTATTGAACAAAGATGTTTAGAGAAAGAGTTACGGTGAAAACTCCAAGTATTCAACTCCAACGGGTGTTGCCATTATTTCAATAAGCATTGTCAGTAACAATGGGCGTTGAAGGATCTTAATAGGCATTGAAATGACACCTAAGTATAAGTAAAGTCTTTTGGACCTCTCAACCAATAGTTCTCTTAAACACAATAGGCATTGGATAACTCGATCACTTGAGCAATGCAAGTCTCTTCACAACAGGTGTTGTAATTTTGCAATGGGCGTGGATCTAGACATCTCAGCAAGCATTGCATTTTTGCAATGGACGTTAGATCAAGTGACTTGATTTGAGCTAACTTCTCAAGATCTCAACACAAGCGTTGGATTCTACCAATAAACGTTGGATAAGTTTCCAAGCAGAGCTAAGAACTTTGGACCCTCTAATGAGACACTCTAAAAAATGCAACAGGTATTGAGACCATTCTCAATGGGCATTGGAAGTTCACCAATAATCGTTGAAGTATTATTAAAAATCTTAAAAAATAAAGCATCAAGTTCACATTCTCCTAGAAACATGTAACAAGCATTGTTTATATCTTAACATGAGTTGAAGTTGAATTCCAACAGTTGTTAATAATTGCTAACAACTGTTTAAGAGCTGTTGAATAAACAATTAAGAAAGTTAGAATAGGAGAGTCTAAGCAAATCTCTCACTAACAGCTATTTCCAACGGCCGTTTCAATAGCACTAATGACCGTTAAAGTTGTATTTTGTCTAAAAATCACTTGATTGACGACTGAACAACAGGCGTGGAGAATGTCCAATAGGCATTGAACGTCTACTCTAGAGACATGAAGTGATAGCCTTCTTTCTAACAACTAGTTCCATGCCTTTGCCTATAAAAAGGCCCTCTCACAACATAAACAGAAAAAAGAAAATGTTCAAAAAGAGAATTTTTTATAGTGAAAGCTATTTGTGAATAAAAAGGGTGAAACAAGAGTGATCTAGCCTATAAGAGAAGATAATTGTTAAAGCTAGTAAGAGTTATCTTCAAAAACAGAGTTTGAAGAATAAAGCTTTCAAACTTTCTCTCAAAACTCTCAACCAAATCAAGCATAACTTATAGGCGTATTCTAAATTGTTTATTACTTGACTAAGAGAGTTTTTCTCAACTTTATAAGTTGTAATTTCATTTCATAAAATCTGTGGTTAGGAAATCTTAGGAGATCTAAACCATACTTTGTGAAAGATTTAAGGTAGTAATTGTAAACTAGTTTGGAAAGCGTTCTTAATAGCACCCGCAAGTCTACTTGTAATGGCTTGAAAGTCCTCGAAAACTACTATTGTAAAGATAATTGATAACACCTGTAAGCTATCTAGATAGTGAAAGGCTTTAATGGGAATACTAGAGGAGAGGACATAGGCCAGTTATGTCGAACCTCTATAAATTGGTTGTCTTAATTCTTTATTATTTCTATACTTGTTATATTTTTTATTATTAATCATTGTCCTTTTCAACCCCCTTCTAGGGCACTAAGGGACAACAAGCCTAACCCATTTAGAAATTCATTTTCATATAACTAGCTATCATAACAATATAGTTCACATAACTGCTGAAATTTCAACAACATTTCACTACTATTCTATTAGTGCACCAAAATAAAAAATGTTTTTCAACTTTTATCACCATGAACTAAGAGAATATGTAGGAGATAAATAATTGAAATTCATAACAATCTAATGAACTATATTGTCTACTACAAGTTATATTATACAATGAAATTGTCCACTTTTGACAATTTTGTGTGATCTCATCATCCAATAAAAATCACCTCAAACGGATATGTAAATTTATGTTCATATGTTGTTCTATAAAATTTATAGAAAATTTAATGAAATTTCGTATAAATTACATATTAGTTCAGCATTGTCCTTTTATTAAAAATAAAGACTAAATTGAAAATAAATATTAAATTCAAACATATAAGAATTCAACATTAAGTTCAAAATAAACATTATGGAAGTTTTATGGCATAATGTAAATTTTTTTTATATACTTTTAGAATTTATTCAAATTTATATTAAATATTATTAATATAAAATTTTCAATATTTTTTAAACTTTTTTTTTATCAACATAATTTTTTAGTATTTTATGACATTCGTAGTTAACTTGTAATTTTTATGGCAATAGTTTTTTTTATATAATTTATGTAAATTATTCAGTTTTCATTGGCCAAATTTGGACAAGTAAATTTTTTCATATAGGTTGTGTTATTAATTATATTATTAATTTTTAAGTAATTCATGCTAATATAATTTTTAAGTATTTTATTGCATTCATAAATAATTTATAATTTTAAAAGCAATAGTTCTTTGTAATTTATATAAAATTTTTATATATCTTATGCCATTAATTATATTATAAATTTTTACGAAATTCAAGTCATATAAAATTTGAGTATTTCATTTTTAATTTTTAGTTCTCATTTCATGACAATTAATATTTTTGATATTTTATATTTTAAATTTTAAGACAATTTAAGTCGCTTATATTTTTTTGTAATTATTGAAAATTTTAAGCAATCTTATTATCTTATTATACAATTTTATAAAATTTAAATTTTATTAAATACTAAGATACATACACATAAATATTTATTAACTTATCAATTATTAAACATACAAATATTTTATAATAACATTCAAAAATTTTATATAATATCAAAATTTTAATTTGTATTGATATTTTTAAATTTAAATAACTTTTGAATTAAATATCAACTTCTTGAAGAGGAAAAATCACAAACTTAACAAAAAGAGATTTCAACTTAAGCACAAAATGTAAAGAAAAAATTATAAATGACACCTGTCAATAAATTTATAAAATTTTTAAAATTTAATTAAATTACACTAATTTTATAAATTAAAGACACATTTAAATCACTAAATTTAATGAATTTAAAATTTCTAAAATTTCAAAATTAAATAAAATTGCACTTAAATTATCAAAATTTAATTAAAATTTTAAAATTTCTAAAATTCTATCAAATTACACTTACATTACCAAATTTAATTAAAATTTCAAAATTTCAAAATTTAATTTCATTACACTTGAATTTCTAAAGTTTTATTAAATTACACTTAAATTAGTCATTAAATATTGCTAAAATTTTTAAAATTTCTCAAATTTAATTAAAATGCACTTAAATGACAAAAATTTAATTAAAATTTCTAAAATTTTATTAAATTACACTTAAATTACTAAATTTAATTAAAATTTCTAAATTTAATTTCATTATACTTATATTTATAAAATTTAATTAAATTACACTTAAATTAATCATTAAATGTTTCTAAAATTTCTCTAATTTAATTAAATTACACTTAAATTACTAAACCTTAATTAAAATTTATAAAATTAATTTCATTGCACTTAAATTTCTAAAAATTTGCTTAATTAGTCATTAAATATTACTAAAATTTCTACAATTTCTCAAATTTAATTTAATTACATATAAATTACAAAATTGAATAAGCTTATTAAATTACTATATTTAATAAATTTACACTTAAATTACTAAATTTATTAAATTACTCAAGTTAATAATTTACAAAAGTCACATCAAATTTCTATTAAATTTATATAATAAATTATAAAATTTATCAAAATTACTGTAATTTTTTTATTAAATTTACCACAATATTTCATAATTTAATTCACTACAAAATTTCCACACAAAATGCCCAATAATAAATTTCCCAACAAAATTCACCAAAAAAGTTTCCAAAATTCACAACATATTTCACGAAAATTCATCACAACAAAATTTATATAAATAAAATATAAACAAAATTCATAAATTATATAAATCACAAAATTTAATTTTCCATAAAAAATTATAAAAATTTTCAATATTACAGAATTTATATAAATTACAAAAATTTAAACATTACAATGTATTTATTCTAACATAATTCAATATTTTTCCTACATATTCACAACAATGCAATTTCATAATCCAACAAAAATTCCCAAAAATTATAGTAATTTCCATAAATTACAACTTGTAATTCAACAAAAATAATAAACATAAAGAGATATAGATTGATGCACTGTGTGGTAGTGGCATCGCCCAAGTGGTAACAACAATGGCGTGCTTGCAGCGGTAGCAACAGCTCCCTAGTGGTGGTAGCGGTGATGTTGTGGAGAGAGAGAGAGAGAGCAGCAGAGGAGAGGAGAAAGAAGAGAAAGGGTGTCTAAGTGTTTTTAATGAAAATTTCCTAATGGATTATCGACGAACAATGCCATGTCACTTTAGTAATTTCGTCAGTAAATTATTTTAATTTTTATTTACAAAGATATCAATGGATTGCTAATAGAAATTTTGGCACACTAATTCCCATATGACTTTTCATTTTCTCCATCGGTAAAGTTTGGTGCCAAAGTTTACTGATGGAAATTGTACGTCGGTAAATTTCGACGAGTATCGGTATGTAATTCGCCATTTACAATGCATTTTCTTCATTTGTCTATTGTTTATCCATTGAAATTTGCCAACGAATTGTTATCTGTTGATAATTTTGCATTTTCTTATAGTGTTTTAGGCATGATGATGTTGAATTAGAATTCATTAATATAAAAATCAATTAGCGGATGTTTTCACTAAAACCCTTAATAAGAAAAGGATAAACTTCATTAAGAGGGAAGTAGGGATATTAGATGGTAATTCCCTAAGTTGAAATGGTCTCAAAGGTTGCATCATTGTTTCATCTATGGTTGCTCTACATGTATGTTATTTTTATTAAGAATTTGATTGTATATGTGAATTGAGATTGATTTATTCAATTTCATATGAGTTTTTCCATATTCATATTGTTAAATCAATCATTCAGATATTAAGTTGGTCATTTAATTAAAGTCCAATTGCAAAATTTGTGCTAAAACTTCTTTTTTCAAGTTGACCTAAAAATTGTGCTTGAGACAAGCTTGTTACGATCATGGTTTTATAAGTTACCTTGTTTGAATGGCACTATTTTAAATAATATAGTCTCTTTTTAATAATGTGACTTTTTGAATTTTTTGAAGTTATAGTGAAGCATGCATGACGTTTAAAGGTCAAAGTATCCATTAGACATAATATTTGTAAATTGCGAATAATATTAATCGTTGGATACTTAATGACTATTTCAAAATGGCCAGTTTTGCATTAGAGGCAAAATTTAACCATTTTCACCCTTTTTAGGCTTATATAAACCCCTTTTCTACTATCATTCCTTTCACTTTTATCTCCTCTGTAACCTTTGAAACACCTTAGTCTCTAAAATCTCTCATTGTTCTACTACTTCTTTCTTTTATTCTTCTTCTAATTATCTTACTTTTCACTTATACCCAAAGTCCCCAGATAAAACTTCCCTAAAGAAGTCAAAGGCAAGGGTCCAATGACCTCATCTCATAAATCCTCTCCTTTTGCATTAATGAAGGGGATCACCAAAGAAAAGAAGGAGAGATATGAAAAGAGGACAAACTTATTCTTCCTAACAAGACTCCTAGCATCTTTGCTTTGGAGGCCCAGGAATTAAGGACACTATTAATAGCCTACCTTTCTAATTTATCTTGGGAGAAATTTGTGTTTATTAAAGAAATCATGTATGATGAGATAACAAGAGAGTTCATTGCCATAATGGAGATCCATAGGAGTCTAACTCATGAATTAGGTCAATACAGAATCACTTTTCATTTCTTTATGAAATGTTATGAGATATCTCTTAAAACCTTAGCTTGGATTTTTGGGTTGCAAACCAATGGGGCTTAGAGGCTTCATGACCTTTAATGAGTTATAATGACTTTTGGAAAGAGAGAAGGCGTGACTCTAAGTTATACATTTCTAAAAATATTATATCTCTTCCCTTTTGGCCTACATAGAATTGTGACTTTCTTTATAAATGCCCAAGGGGATGGGAATGAAAAGTTTCCCAAAATGACCATTTCTTTCTCTTTGGTTTAATTGAAGGAAAAACAATCCATATAAAAAAAATTCTTGGTTGACCAATTTATGCATCTAACCAAATAAAAAAGTGGGCACATTCTCCTTTCTTCACACATAATTGTCATTGCTAAACATATAGGTGCTCCTACTCCTTTCGATCTATTACTTCTCAAAATCTCCTACCCTCATAATATAAATTTGATTGATCTCAATTATTTGATAGCTACCAAAGCCATCAAACTAAACACTTATAAATATTTTCTTAGTGGCTTAAGGGATGAGGATCCAAGAACAGGCTAGGAACAAGAAGTGGTTTAGTGTGGTCATCCAATAGCATGTTGGTGAGGAGGAAGTAAGAAAAGAAGAGCAATAACCATGACCTACTCCTCCTTCATCACAAGTAACTTTAGTGTCCATAGATAAAAAGTTGGACAAGATACTGAAGAGATTTAGAATTCTTACTCACTTGCATTATGATATTATTGAGATCCAAGAGAAGTTAGGGATTAACCTATGTTATCCCCAAGATTAGGAGGATTGGATGATGATGATCAACCTTAGTTTAGCTTTTCTTTGTTCTTATTATTTTATGTTTTTATGTTTTATTTTTGTGTTTTTTTAATCTTAAAAATAGTTAGGCCAATCATGTAATGATCAAACATGTGTTTATTTTTCCATTTTTCTTATAGTGTACCTATTCTTTTTAATTAATGAAATTTTAATTTCTTTGTCCATCTGATTTACATTATCTTCTTTAATATGTTGTTAATTATTTCTTAAACATGATTAATTATTGAATGGACACTTGAATGGTGAATGTATGTATCCCTCCAATTATTTCTCCTTTTATATATTATTTATGTTTCAACACCCTTAACTCCTTTTTGATCTTGGTAAAGAGGGAGAGAGGTATGCAAAGTAAAATTTTAATTCTTTAAAGTGATTTATATGATAAAGGGAATATATATTGAGGGGGAAAACTCTTAGTACTTAGCTTTTGGTATGTTATGAACACTTAAAATATATTGTGTAATCCTTACATATAACTTATTGTAACTGTTGGACTAGGATGGTTAATCCTAAGTCTAGAA
>CATIWR010690714.1:0-21332 GCA_949677035.1 Omphalea diandra | reverse complement strand
GATCAAATAGAATTTCTTTTACTGCCGCTGTTGTGGTAATTACTTTTTTGACTCAGCAGTCTTTAAATTTTTAGTTAAAGAGTAATAATGGTATCAGACTCATCAGTGGGTTCATTGAAACCAAATTTAGCAATATACACAGCATCGAAGGCAGCAACGGAAACCATGGCCCCATTGCTGGCTAGGTGAACACGAGGATGTGGCTCTAGTTGTTGGGTTTTCGGCTGCTGATGCTAGTGAATGGGTTAATGGACAAGTCCTTCGTGTTAATGGTGGCAATGTGTAAATAATTGTGTTGAAACATACAATAATTATGTTGAAATGTAGTATGATTGTATGATAACATTGTGTTTTTTTGTTTTTTTTGGTAAATGTTTTGAGAATGGAATTAGTCATGTCAGACTAATTAAATTGAGAATCAGATCATTAAATGATTCAATTAGCTTCAGATTGATTATAAAATTATTTTTTTATTTTTAAAATTTATTTTAATGATATTTTTTAATACTTTGTTAAAGTAACTGAATATTTTAATGATATTTTTTAATACTTTATTAAAGTAATTGAATCTTCGGAACTGATATTTATTATGTCATCGTATTTTTTAGTCAATTTGTGCATTAATCGAAATTAAATTTGTTAGATGATGTTAAAAGGGCACTCTCACATTGATTTGATTCATTTAAATATGTACTTATTTAAGTAAACTCAAAATTAAGTAATTATATATCCTAAATAAGCTTACTAAAAGTTTGTCGTGCGACACTGTTAAGAGAGCTTACTACATTAATTTTATTAGAAAATTATATAAATATTAATTACTTAAATGTATTTATTATAATATTAGAATCACTATGTAATTGCAAAAAAAAAAAATGAATTTCATTTTTAATAATATATAATGACGCATTTACAGAAATTTATGATACATTTATAATATTTTTAAAATTATACTTTAAATAGTAAATTATAGCATTTTTGTATAAGTTTATTGTTATTTAATTTTTTAAAAGGTAATTATGATAATTCAACTTGGTAAAGATTAAATAAAGAAAGTTTTCACTATTTGAGAATATTGTTAATATCATTAAAAATAAAAGAAATTAAATACTATTATAATAATAATAAATTTTTAATTAGAAATCAAATGAAAATAAACCAAAATTATTAACAAACTATGATAATATGTTTCCATTATTGAATACTAAGATAACATTTTGATGCATTCTTTTTTTTTTTTTTAATTTAAATTATAAAAAATCTAACCACTATATAATAATACTAATAATATTTTAATACTCCATGTAATATAATAATTTTTAATATTAAATGTAAAAATAAAATCTATAAATTCTTTTTTATTTAAACCTTGTAAAATATTAAAATAGAATATATTGATTCTTTATTTATTTTAAAATTTAATAATATTTATAACATACCCATCAACACTTTATATAAAACTTAATTTTTTTTTAAAAAAAAACTATAATCACTTATCCTATGTAATTTATAATTTGTGTTTCTATTTTTCATATACTCTATATTGAATATGATAAGGTTATTACCCATTGTAATTTTTTTCTTTCATATTTACAATGAATTCAAGTAATTGTTTTTTTAAATAAGATGTATTGCATAAAAATGTGAATAATACTCTTTATTGAGAATCTAAATTCATAAAAAAAATAACAGAAGAATTAAAATGAGAGTAACACAATTATAAACATCATATTTACAAACTAAATTTTCAATATCATTAAGATAATCGTTTTTATGAAAATATTGTACATTTGTCTTTTTTAATATGTAAATTTAAAAATAAATTTGATGTTTTATTTATTGTTATTTTTATATGCTATTTTTATTTGAACTCTATTGTAGGTAAATTATATTCATGTTATTCTAAAAAAATATAACAATTCAATTTTGAAAACCTTTAAAATTTATATTCTCATAGGTACTATAAATTAATAATTCATATATTTTTCTAATCTAAATTTTAAAAATAAAAATACGCATATTTTTTAATTTTTATTAAAAGCAACATATGATCGAGAAATCATAGCAATTAATTAGTTATATTTATATAAAAATATAACAAATAAATTATTTTAATATATTAAATCTATCAACTTATAATATATATACATGTAATTTATTTAATAATTTCAATCAAATCAATATTTTATATAACTTTATGGTTTTGTATTATCAAATAACAAGATAAATATATTTAGATTAAAAATATAAATATAATATTTAGAGTATTAAATAAAACCATGCAGAACATAAGCATTAGTACTAGTTAGAGCTTATTTGATAACTAAAGTTAATCAAAATAACCATTGAAATGATTGGACTTTATCACTTACATGTCTTTTAGTATGAAACTATGTGTGTTATAATTTAATATACTATTTAAAATATATTTATAAATATTAATTTATTAAAAATTTGTTTTACAAACAAATAATTTAATTATTTTAAATTTATAATGTATGCATATCATTTTCATATAATTATCTATTTTACAATCTCTTTCAGTACATTTTTATTTCTTTTTATAGTTTTTTAATTAGATGATTTTGTATATCAAACTAATAGAGTTTTATTCAATTATTTGTTAAATAATCAATATCAATCAATTAATATATTAGTTTCAATCTCAAAATCAATTTTTTTAAAAAAATTTACCATTTATCCAACAATTATATTAGTCATGTAATATTTTTAATGAGTGATAATATAATATATTTTTTATTTTGTATATGACAAATAAGGTCATAACTAGTCAAGAATCTATGGTATGATTATAATAATAAATTTTAATAAAATTAAATATTCATTTCATTAAATAATTAGTTAATTAATCAAATAATTAAAATTTATTATTATTATTTATAAAAAATATTATTATCTAAATAGACCTTCCAAGTAAATAAAATAATAAAAATAAAATTATACTTTAATTAGTATAATAAATTTTAATAATAAAAAAAATTCATAATTTAAGTTCTTAATCTCTCTCTCTTTTTTTAATTTTTTTTATTATATTTGAAATTGAATATTCATTTTTATTAAATTACTAAAGAGAATGAATATAAAAAACTTTCAATATTAGTAAATTTTTAAATTATTTTATGTAACAACTTCTTATATTGTTTTAAACTTTCTATATTTTCTTTTGTTAATTGAAAAATTAAATACTTAATTATTAATTTATTTATAATATGATAAAATGAAAACTTATTATACTACCATTTATTAAAAATATTATGTTGCTAATATAATTATTTGATAAATGGTAAATACTTGCTTAAAATTGAATTTGAAACGTAATAGTTAATCAATATTCATATATATATATATATATTGATTAATTATTTAGTTTCTTCAATTAACTAAAAAAAATATAAAAAATTTAACAATATAAGAAATTTTATACATAAAAATAATTTAGTAAATTTTAAAATATAGAAAAATTTTTACATTTATAATAATGTGTATTTATTTTCTTATATAATAGAAATTAAAAAGACTAAAAATTAAAAAATGACCAACAAAAAAGTGAAATTACGAATTTGATTATTTTGATATTCGAAAAATTATGTAATTATTAAAATTTATTATACTAATTTAATTATATTTTTATTTTTATTATTCTATTTAACTTGACAGTATTTTCATAAAAATAAGAATATATTATGCAATAATAATGAGCTTTAATTATTATTTATATATTGATTATAATTAATTAATTAAAATAAATTATTATTGACAAATGATAATATAATTTATTTTCATTTTACTATATGACAAATAAGCTAACAAAGTATTTAATTTAATTAACCAACAAAAAATATAAAAAGTTTAACAATATAAAAAATTTTACACATAAAGATAATTTATAAAATTTCAACAATATAGAAAATTCTTCATATTTGTAATAATGTGTATTTTGTTTTCTATAATAAGAAAAAAATAAAAAAACAAGAAAGATTTTTTTAAAACAAAGGTCAACAAAAAAGTGAAATTGCAAATTTCCTCATTTTTGTATAAAAATTATGTAATTAATAAAATTTATTATTCTAAGTTAATTATAATTTATCTATATTATTTTATTTATTTAATAATAAATTTTATAAAATAATAATAAATTACAAGATAGTAATGAACTTTAATTATTATTTATATATTAATTTTTAATTATTAATTAATTTATTAATAATAAATATAGATATTAAATTTATTATTATAATCATACCATGTAATATGCAGATTCACAGTTAATTAGTTTGACAAATGACAAACTGTTATTTTAAATACGCTTCAAATTTGACGCACAACAACCTATCATCTCAAATAAATTCTAAAATTAAAATTAATTATATATATAAATTCTTCTTCTTAAAAAAAAAAAAAAAGAATTCTTGGCCTCACTATAAAATTACAAACTGTCGAGCCCCTTTCTATAAATAACAAATCGTATGGTACAGAGTGATTTTAGGATATCATTATATTATGATATAATTATAAATTATAACTATTGCTATTTGATTTCTTGTTTTATTCATTATTATCATGAACTACTTAATTAACAAGTCCATAATAAATTAGTGTATTTTTATAAAAAAATATTTATTATATATTTATTTTTATTTTTATCATTAAGAAATTAAATGTATTTTAATTTTATTTATTTTCCATTTTCTAATTTTAAAAATATCAATCAATAAATTTAAGTGAAAAAAAAAATGTTCTACTGCATGTTGTTCGATGTTGTCACAAGGCAGCAATTCTGTTTTATCCAATACTGATGAAAATTCTATTTGACCCTTGAACTTTATAAAGGTAACTAATCATATTTTAAGATAAGTCTTGAGCCTAATTCAGTCAAATTTTTATATTAAAAAATATTTATATTTTTAGCAGAATTCAATCAAATTTTGATAAAAAATATTTTATATACACAATAATAAGTTTAAATTTTTAACTTTATTTGGATATATTTCAACATTTTATCTTTTCTAAAGTTATTGAAATATATATTTTTACTTTGATCTCAATTCAATCTAATTTTAATGAAAATGTCAAATTGAGAATTTGTCTTAGAATGATTTTATAATGAGTTAGTAATGTTGTGCCACATGGGCAATGCGAATAAAAAAAAAAAAGGTTAAATATGCTCACCCTTTAATTTTTGTTCGACGTAGGGAAGGAACAAGGTTTGCGGCATGGTTGCCAAGTGAGTTTGTGGGGGGGGGGGTTGGGGTTCCATCACTCATCTGTTTTTCGCAGACGATTGCTTTCTCTTTTTCCGAGCTACTTCTCAAGAGTGTCAGGCTGTCAAAGATTTGCTCAACCTCTATGAGATTGCCTCGGGTCAGATTGTTAACTTTCAGAAGTCTAGTATTATGTTTAGTGCTAATGTGGCGAACAATGTCCGGAATGATATTTGTGAGGTGCTAAGGGTTAATCAGACAGTGGATCAAGGGCATTACTTAGGCTTGCCTTCGCTTATTGGGCGTACAAATGGGAAGTTCAGCGCTTACAAGGGTGGCAACAGAAGATTTTGAGTGTGGCTGGTGAAGAAATTCTTCTTAAAACAGCAGTTCAGGCGATTCCTAATTTCGCTATGAATGTGTTTTTGCTGCCTAAAACTGTGTGGGAGGATTTGGAGAGGATGATGAATGGGTTCTAGTGGAGGGGGAACTTTTCTGGGAGTAGAGGCATTCGCTGTTCTACTTGGGATAACTTGTGTGTGCCCAAGAAGGGTGGTGGGTTGGGGTTTAAGAAAGTGCGCGAGTTCAACTATGCCATGCTAAGTAAGCAAGCTTGGCGTTTTATTAAATTTCCTGAGTTGTTGGTTTCCCGTTTCTTCAAAGCTAAGAACTTCTCGCACTCTGATTTCTTTCATTCAAAGCTTCGTAGTAATCCAAGCTTTGTCTGGCATAGTATTTGGTCGTCGAAGGACATCTTAGCCAAAGGTTGCAAGTTTCGTGTTGGCAATGGGAGTACCATCTCCGTTGGAATGATGCTTGGTTGCCGGATGATTCAAGTCTCATCTTGCAAATCCCTTTGAGTCTTCGTCATGTTCCTGATGAGATGATTTGGGCCGAGGATTCTCGCGGCTGTTTCTATGTGAAAGTTGCTACAGGTTGATTAAGGGTGAGCATCGGTTCCCTTCGGGAACTATTTGGAACAAAATCTGGAACCTTAAAGTTCCAAGTAAGGTCAGAAATTTCATTTGGCGTGCTTGTAGGAATTGTTTGTCCACTGCTTCTTTGCTTCGCAGCTGAGGGATCCACGTGAGTCGTGAGTGCCCCGTTTGTCATGTCGAAGATGAAACTGCTATCCACTGCTTGACCTAATGTGTGCAGTCCCAACAATGTTGGCAACGAGCAGCGTTAACTCCTTTCCTTCCTGGTATGTCTACTTTTACGGGTTGGTTTGCTGAAGTGTTTAAATCTGTGTTAATGGAGGATTGCTCTCTTGCTGCGATGATTACCTGACAACTTTGGCAAAACCGTAACAGTATAGTTTGGAACTCTAAAGCTAATTCAGTGGGTGCTATGTTAAATACTACTGGGAATCTATTGATTCAATGGCAACGGGCCCAGCTTAATAAATTCTCCTTTGACGCTGAGGCTAATCCTGTTTCTGAGGGCGACATTAAGTGGACAAAACCTTAGGTAGCTTGGTTGAAGGCTAACGTAGATGCGGCCACGTTCTCTAGGAATGGCAGGGTTTGTGTGGGCTGCGTTTTAAGGGATCAAGTTAGCGCTTTTAAGCGTGCTTTTCAAAGGAATTTCTCGGGTTTGCTTGCACTTAGGGAAGCAGAGGCTGTTGGAGTCGGGGAAGTGTTGGGCTGGTTGAAAAGCAAACACCTTGATAATGATATTGTAGAACTTGATGCTTGTTGAATGTATCCGTGATTTTTCAGGGCGTTGGCTTTCAATTTACTTGATGATTGTAAGCTATTAGTTAGCCATTTTGGCAATTTGAAGCTTCGTTTTGTTCATAGGTCCGCGAACAATGTAGCCCATTCGTTAGCAAGGGGCTCAGATCTTATGTCTGGCCTAGTGGAGTGGTCTAATCAGCCCCCTCCTCTTATTGTTCATGCTTTAGAGTTTGATTATGTCTAATGAAGTTTTCCATTTCTCTCTCAAAAAAAAAAAATGTCAAAATGTATTATTTAGTCCCTCATTTTCAAAAATTATATTAAAATATTCCTTAATTTTAACTCAATTAATTATCATATCCCTTTATTAAATTTTCTATTAAATTCTTATAAAATATCCATAATATCCTTAATTTTATATCAAAATTTCCTTTTTCCACCATTATTCACACACCCATGAAAAACTCAAAATCCAAATCTCAATTGATTCACAAAATCAAAACAAAATTGATTCACAGCCAACAAAAACAACAATAAATTCCTCTACATAATCAAAACAAAATCAATTCATAGCCAATAAAAACAACAATCCATTTATTCACAAAATTGAAACGAAATAAAAAACAAAAATAACAATTATCGATTCATAGTCAATATTATCAATTCAAAAACAACCACAAATTCAAAAATCAACAAAGATAATTGATTCAAAGGCAACAAGAACAAAAAATCAGATTCAAAACCAAAACAACATAATTCATAGATCCAAAGATTGATTCATGAAAGCTGAAAAAAATGCACCCATGGTAAATCAAAACTGTTGTTGGGTACACCACACAAACCCATCTTTGCCAACCACCACTATTTGCCCTTTTTGTTGCCTTTGCCTCTACTTTCATTGTCCGTCTCACTCATGTAAGAGCCCTCACGAACGTTTGATAATATATGTATAAAGAAGAGATAAGAATCCTCAATGACACCTGTGAGATGAAGAAGGGTTTTTTTGCCCGTGGACATATCAATACTTCTACATCTCACTCGCGTAAGAACCCTCATCAACTTCAATCTAGTTCTAATTCGATTTGCTTTTCAAATGACATCGACTTTGATATTGGCAAATTCGTTTTGCTTTGATTTGGTTCTAGTTTTGGCAAATTTGATTAGCTCGTTTTGCTTCTCAAAGTTTTACATGCTTGCATCCTTTTCTGATGAGTTAGATTAGGTATTCAAAGCCATAAGGTTTTAACAAAAATTGGATATTAAGGTTTAAAGAAGAAGATGAGACTAATTTAGGTATTTTAATAATTTTAAGTTGGATATGTTGACTTTATTAGTTGACTAATTAAAAGGGATTAAAATTTTAACAAAATGATTAAATAGTTTAATGAAATCCAAAGATAAAGACGTTTTAACATAATTTTTTAAAATGGAAGACTAAATAGTATGTTAGAGCAAATATAAGAGGACCAACATATTTAACCAAAAAAAAAAAATACTACTTACAAAAATTAAACAGTCTGTGCATCTTGTTTAATAAAATAAATAAGATGAAAATATAATTTTTTTTATTTTATAAAATCTTTTGAGGAGAAATTCATTGTTTATATTTCTATCATTACTAGTATTTTTAATACATACAAACATATAAAAAATCAATTTTGAGTCTCTACTGTCAATAGTTATTTTTTAAATTTTTTTCTTTTTAAACTTGTATCGCATTATTGTGCATTTAAATTTTCTTTTATTTGAAAAAATCACATTTTTAATTTTTTATTATTTTCATTTCTTATTTTAGATTCAAATATTGAATGTTTACTTCAAAAGACCCAACTTCAGAATCTTAAAGTGAATTTTTGAAAATGTTTTAAAATAATTTATTAAATAATATAATAGTTTAATTATTTTTATTGATCATTTTATAAAATATTACAAAATTTTTATATGTAGTTTAACATTAATTTCTAATGAGCCCTGTGAGCCAAATGGATAAAGATGACGCCACAAATTACTTTTCAATAAAATATAAATAATATAAATCCAATTATTGGAAAAAGTTAAAACTAAAGATTAGAGGATAAATTTTTTTAAATTGCTTCTTAGTTAATAATAGTATTTAATTGTGTTTTAACATAATTTTATTATTATAAGTATTAATAATACAACCAAGTACAATATTTAACAAGTTAATTGACAATAATCATCATATCAACAATATAATTATTAAAACACTAATTTATTAATAAAAATGAAATAAATTATAAAATAAGTACACATTATAAGATGAATATTAAATTTCATAAGATTAATCACATTTGGTCATAAATAATTTTCATTACACTAGTTATATTTTGTATTCAATCAATTTGATTATACTAATCATATATTTTCATAAATTGAATAAAAAATTAAATTTCAAAATGATTCAATTTTAAGCATAATCGCCTTGAATCATAATATTATGCATATAAAATGATTAAATGCAACATGATTGCTCAAGATTTTATTTCATTATGGTCAACTTAATTGTCTGTTAATCAATTTGACCATACAATATTAAGTTCATAATATATTAATTTTATTAAACATAAATAGATAAAGAATCAAGTAAAAAAATAACCTAGAAATTATGTTATTAATAATTAAAATGAAAATAGAATAATGAAAATGATATGCTATTATACTAATACGTGAATAATTCCTATCTATTCAACATACCATATAGAGAATTTTAAAGATATCACTATTATTTAGAAATTTAATTGTTAAAAGTCCAAAACTTTCAAACTCAGTCAGATATTATAAAAATCAAAATATTTAGTTTTTGCTTAGATTATTAATGACACACCAAGTTCTTTAGGCTATTGATAATTTCTTACAGTTTTACCATTTAATTTAATTTTAATTAATATATGGAAAAAAATCTACAACAAAAGAATCAAAATAAATTATAGGTTTTCTTTCTCTTTCTCATATAAGTTTTGTTTATTATTACGATCAAGTTTAAAGATATGAAAAAATTTGATGGAATACATTTTTCTAGATACGCAGTGTTTGATTTATAATATACTTTCATATTTATTTGTCTAGTTAGTATCATGTAATTTTTATTTTTTTAAAAGGTTTTACCGATCCAAAAACAAAATTTTTATTCTAAATTAAACAAAATAAAACTTTGAAGATCCAAATTATACATTAAAAGGAACTGAGTGTATATTTATATTTAACCGTTTAAATTATGATAAAAAAATTATATTTTTTCAAAAATTATATATTTAAATAACTAATTATGTTATTGTAAAAATGAATTAAAATGAATTATAATTATTAAATATAAGTGATTCAATAAAAGTATGATAAATATAATAATTATTTAATTAACTATTATCAAGTCATTCGGATGCTTAATAATACCTCAACAATGGCCTACAAAGTCACATACGATGAAGAGTTTCTTATAGGAAGGAAATATCTCCACAATTTCCTTTTTATCCTTGTCATTTATCAGCTGCATGTTTCGAGATATGGACTAACGACACACGTGTCAAGAATCTAGGACAGACAAAAGGACATGATCGTCATTTGCCCAAACCCACCGGAACAGACCTCTAAATTCCAACTTTACCCTTCAAACCGGCAACAGCAGGTGACCCACAAAGCACAACCGGCTGCAAAGCCGCTACTATAAATATCTCTAGGGTGGGGTACAAAAGCTCTTCGCGTTTCCCCCAACCGCCTCTCTCTTTGTCTCCCTCTCGCTCTCTCTCTCTCTCTCTCATAATCAGAAGACTTCAAGGAACCAAACCCATATGCACAAACAACACGCCCTTCAAATCTCTCCTCTCCTCTCCTTATATATGTTCTTTCTTTTAAATCAAAACCTATAAAAGAAACGTCTTTTCGAATTCTTCCCTCTTCTTTTCTCTCTGCTAATATATTTTTGCAAAATTATTAATTTTTTTACGATTTTGATTGAAAGTAACAACCCTAGATTTGCGAAAACTCATTAAAGATTGAATCTTTTTGAGCTTGTATCTAGGTTTTTGATAGATCGGTTGAGTTTAAAGAAAACCCATATTTTGGAATTATTGAAAGTGTACATCTTCGTTGAATTAAGGGGTTGTATTAGCTGAAAAGGCAAAAAAGGGATTTTTTTTTTTTTTTAAGTTGTTGGGGTTGCGAGGAACAAAAGATAAGAAAATGGCAGAGCAAGGTGGCTTGGAAGGTAGCCAGCCTGTGGATCTTTCCAAGCACCCTTCTGGCATTGTTCCCATACTTCAGTAAGTTATTTTCTTGTTTTCTTTGATCTCATCAGTCGTAATATTGGGGCTTTTGTTTTTGATATGTAGGATTTGATTGTTGGAGCTGGTTTTGTTTGATTTTGTGCACAGAATTTGTGGTAAATTGAAGGAGTTTGGAGCTGTGTTGTTTTGTCTCTTGATGTCAGATGATCGGTTTTGAGTTAAATTTTGCAAACTTTTTGATTGGTGGAAGTGGTTTGTTGATCTTTAGGCTGTTTTTGGTGACGATGGTGGTGATATTTTGTAAAGGAAAAAATAAAATAAAGATATATAATTTATTTGTCAAAAGTTGAAATGTATTAAGGCAGTCTGTTTGGTATGGGGTGTAAAGATATTTGTGAACTCTTTTGTTTTTTATGCTTCACGCAAGTGATTATATTGAAATTTCTTGGATAATTAAGTTCCAAGTACATAATAAATCAATTAGATTTCTATTAACACGAGTGTTGTGCAATCCAAGAATGGTGTTATTTTTTCTTCAAAAGATTCTTTCTTAGAAATGAAGCTATTAAAATTAGTGATTGATGGAGTTGTTCTTGTGCTATTGCAAATAGATGCCCAAACAATAAGCAAATGTTACAAACTTCTGTGAAAAAATGAAGTTAATATTACTTTTGTTAAGCTGGACACAATCAAAGCTGACAGCTATTAGACTCCCATGCGCATTGTGATGTACGCTTAATAAGAGCTTTACTAATGATGCCTGCGGTGCTAGATTTTTTTTATATTAGATTCTTTAGGTAACCTAAGAGGCTTGATTGTGTTAAATTAAAAGACAAAATACTTGTGCTGTAATTTTCTTTTGTTAGTCCATTCAAATGCTTTGTGCGCTTCAAAAACTTTGTACTTTTGCTATGGTTTCATGGGAAGAGTTGTAGTAGATTATTCTTTATTGTAATGGACTCGGTCTTCACAGTTGATATAAATGATTGTGTTTTTATGGTGTCTGATGCAATAAAAAATGTGCTTGTGACCTTAATATTTGCAAGTAATTGTGGCTATCATCTTTGCTATCTTCTGTTGGCCATCAAAATATAAGATGTAGGTTTATAGCATGCGCATTCAGCCTTTGCATGGTTACCCTTGGAATTGGATAAATTGTTAAATGTTTTGACTGTATTAAAGCTTGGCATTCTTCTTAAATATTTAATAATCTGGGTAAATTGTGAATTCTCACTATTCTTTTCAAATTTCAACTTTATGCTTCTAGGAACATTGTATCAACAGTGAATTTAGATTGTAAGCTTGACCTTAAGCAAATTGCGTTGCAAGCACGTAATGCAGAATACAATCCGAAGGTATGTGGTGGTTGATTAATATAACTGCCAGACAAAAGTCTTGTCTCTTGGACCTTCGATTGCTAACCTCACATGGATGTCCATGTAGCGTTTTGCTGCAGTGATTATGAGAATTAGAGAACCAAAGACTACTGCATTGATTTTTGCCTCTGGGAAGATGGTATGTTTTTTCATACCTTAAAAAGATGATAATTATTTTTATAGCTATGTTTCATTGTAGCTTTCAAAGTTATTATCATTGAGTTTATTGGTCCTCAGAACCATTATTAATGTTTATGCTGTTACTGAATTTTCAACCTTTAGCATATATTGCTTTGATTTGATGCTCTGTTTATGTCCTAGTTAGTGAAGAGGAAGAAAAGGATTGTAACACTTAAACAGCTTCCTTCTCTTCTAAACCACAGAAAAAAAAAAAAAGAAAAGGAAAGAGAGATGATCTAGGCTTGTGATAACCTGGGGCAAAGTGGTGAGGAAGCATTTAACTTCAATTAGGTGAACCTTTGTTTGAATGCAGCGTTCTTCCAACAAGATTGGAATTAAGGTTTTGGTTGAGTCGTTGAGTTAACATATTTATCCCAAATGCACATTGCATGCGTAACAATCCTTGATATAGGAAGGGATATCACTGCTGTGTTTCCTTTTGTCTGAAAGAGTTTGTCCTTGTTTCAGGTGTGCACTGGTGCAAAAAGTGAAAATCAGTCAAAATTGGCAGCAAGGAAGGTATATGCAGTTCCTTGAACTGCTTTTATTCAGCCATTATTTTAGAGTTCAATCTGATATATTTTTTGTCTTTTAGTATGCTCGTATCATTCAGAAGCTGGGTTTCCCTGCAAAGTTTAAGGTACTGATATCCTTTGGCCTCCTTCATAATTCCCTCTCTCTGTCTCTCTCTCTCTTTTCCCTATGTGTGTGTGGATTTTTTTTTTTTTGGTGGGGTGGAGGGGTAGTTTGGAGAGTGGGTTGATGAAATGCAAATTCATGGTCTCTGTGTTGACATATTCTTATTGCTATTCCAGGATTTCAAGATTCAGAATATTGTTGGTTCATGTGATGTGAAGTTCCCTATCAGACTTGAAGGTCTGGCGTACTCTCATGGTGCTTTCTCAAGTGTAAGTGACAATCATCTTCTATTGAGCCTAATATACTGATAAGTATTATACGGTTGCTGGGTGTAGGTCCACTAATCATTGTATTGTTTGTGCAGTATGAACCAGAACTATTTCCGGGCCTAATTTATCGCATGAAACAGCCAAAGATAGTGCTCCTTATTTTTGTCTCAGGAAAAATTGTGATCACAGGAGCAAAGGTGAATTCAGTAACTCGTCTATTTATGACATTCAAGCTACTCAGTGCTCGCTTTTCGTGTTTGTTATTCACTTTTCCTTTGCTCCATACAGGTAAGAGATGAGACATACACAGCCTTTGAGAATATATACCCTGTGCTGACTGAGTTCAGGAAGGTCCAACAATGGTGTGCATCTGTCTCTAATTCATGATTTTTTATTTCTCGTAGAGTTAATGTACATGAATTTCACACATTTTTTTTTTTCCAATTGTGTTGCAGATACACAAACTGGGCAATGGAGGGTGGGGTGGGGGTTGAGTGCCTGATGTGGGGATGGACATGTGAATATTTGACAGAGTGGCGTTGACAGCTACGAACTGTGGATGTGTTCCTGTGGTCTCTTATTCTGTTGATAAGTTTGCCTCTTTCCCTCCCCGGGTGGATACATTAACAGGGTTAACATGCTCTGTAATTTGTAATTAGTCACTCAGTGTGGAGTTAGGGGATGCGGGAGAAGATGCTAATGAACATATATATTTTTTTCCTTAATTTAATGTGGATTATTCTTGGACAATTTTTAATGTTAAGGACGTAGTTTCAATTTTGGCTGGAAAAAATGTGTTTTTGTCCTCTATTTATGATTGTCTACCACTTGAGATCAAGAATGTCCATGTGAACTTACTGGCAGCTGAAGATTGATCGACAGGAAAAGTCTTTACAAGTCTAATTTGCTGTGCCTATTGAGTTGAAGGTTATTTGAATTTCTTTTATTTTTTATGGGTTAATTTGGCTGTGATTGTAATTGGAATTCTTAGATTTGATGAAAATGGACATATGAATTGCAAATGCATAAAAGATTTAAACTTTCTTCGAACGTTTGATGAAAAAATGAGTAACTTTAGATCAAAGTTGAAGTAGAAAAGGATGGCAAATTTGTCATTTAACGGCAACCGAAGCAGATATTCGAAGTTGAATAGAGGCATCCTAGGATAGAACATGTGGAAACCATTTTTCGCGGGACTCTTTTTTGCCCTGATTTTTCTTTTGCTTTCCCTTCCAAGAAAAGAAAATGTATCCCTTCAAAACGTACCATCACTAGTAATAAACCAAAAACTCACTTATTGTCGACATTCAAACCAAGCTATTAGCAGAAACAACAGGAGGGAAAAAAAAAATTAAAGCATTTTTCCTTTGTTTTCCTTTCCAATCGTTGATGGCTCAATTCACAGCACAAGGGCGCTTGAAATTGCTTACTTACTCGGATGGGGTTCACTTTAAGGTTCTTGGCAATGGGTTTGTTGGTGGGTTTAGATCATTTCAGCTCCACAAGGGCAAAATCATGTATATTGGTTCATCTACGAGGCTGTGTGCTTCTTCGTTGCGAAAGCAATCCAAGCGTTTCAATGCTGAGGCAAGTCTCAATGCCAAGGGGGAAAGTGAAGAAGATTATGACTGAGTTTGAGACTGATGATTTGGCTTGCTTGAGAGGCCTAGTCTTAGATATCTCTTCCAGGTTATTTGTCTCGAACGCATGATTCTAATGTTTGGAACTCTTGCTCTGTTTGCATCTGTACATATGTATCTGTTTGTTTTTATTCGTCTGTCTTGTATTTCTCAGTTTGAGTTTATTATTTGATTGATATCTTTATTTTGATTGTGGGTTTAAGCTATTCTTTTAGCTTTTGCAACTGTAATTATTATTTTATTTTTGAGTTGGAGTTGTTCATATATCATCTTTTGGGTTTGGTATTTTGTGGCAAATTTGACTCTCTCTTGATGGATCAAAGTTTGCTTATTTGGATTATATTTAGCTTCTGTAGTCTCTTTCCCCCGTTTATGCAAGTGTGTGGTTTGACTACTGATGTGGGTAGATTTAAGAGCAAAACAAATAGTTCTGAGCTACTTAGTGTGATGTACAAATTAATCAATCGAACAAGCTTAGTTCTTAAAATTTTAGATTAGAGAGTGCACTACAGTTGGCGAGAGGACCAAAGCTGGGCAGTAACTACTTTTAAGTTGAAATCAACCAATTAGGTCATAATATGCTTGTATTTTCCATCTGTAATTGTTTTGAGTTTTTTCAACATTTCGTATGGAGTAAACGGTAGTTACATCTTCCATTGCAAAAACATTCAAAGTATGTACTCTGCATAAGCCTGGTAAAGTATAAGTTGCACTCCAGCCTTTGTGTGGTTGAGAAGTTGGCGTTAATGTGTAATTGCATACACCTAGGATCCCACATCTGAAAGACACAGGACAAGGTATGAATATGGGACGATCAGAACCTTCTCTTTGCAAGCCTGTGTAGAACAACGGTTACCACAATTTTTTCTGCAGATGCTGATATTTAATTAGTTCCCATTTTACCTGATTTCAGTAGTTGGTTATGGCTTTATCTTATTCGGTTTTCCTTTTCATCATAGGTAGAGGAAGAAGGATAGAAAGCGGTAGGCTCTTTTGCTGTTTGTTTTCTTGGTTTCGTACTGTTGGCAATCCACAAGCACTTTTTCTTTAATGGTATAGTGCTTGATTCAAATCTTGCTTTCCTTTTTCCTTTCTTCTAATTAGAAAGTCACATATAGATGTTTGTATATGAATCTGATTGCTGTTGTCCTGCACCAGGCCTGTCAATGTTGTCTGCTGGAAGAGAGCTATACGTTTGGAATTCATGGCGAAGGTGTGACTGATGTGGCTTGCCAATCCATTTTAGATGTCTGAACATTAGTAATATGTAGTTTCTAGGTTTATTATTGCAGTTTATGCAATTTGTCACTTTTGCATGTTGATTTTGTTTCACCATTAGAAATCTTGATTACATAATGAACAAAATTACATGTTTGATGTATCAAAGAATGACACTATAGCTTATGGGCAAAAGAAACTGGTACATGATATTGCGGATCTTCTGTCACTAATTATGCATAGGAACATTGACCATTTCTCCTAATACCTTTTTTTCCTCATATATATATATAATCTTGTGTGCTTTTATTCTTTTGGTGTATTCAAATATTAACATCATCCACCTACACCACCACTGCACCATGTAAACATGCACATGACAACAGAACCTTTTTTGCCTCTTGCTAAGTACTTGTAATCATCTTTTTTCAGGCTGATGTGCTAGAATATTATGATCAGACTGTAAATTCCCCAAGTGGATCCTTCTGCATACCAGCTGTATTAAGGGTATGAGATATGGAGCAACTATGATTTATTATTTTTTTTTTCAAATCATACTACTGCTGTTTCTTGTCCTATCTTTTATTTATGTAAAGCTAAAATTACTTTGTTCTGATCTTTACTGGTGCAGCATCCACTTGACAGTACCCTTTTCTGCTTTCAGGTTCCACATTTGTTGCAGGTTGTTAAGAGAAAAAGAATAAGAAGCAAGCTTAGTCGTAAGAATGTGTTATTTCGGGACAACTATACTTGTCGATAAGTAGTCTGTGCACTTGCAGTTGATTTTGAATTGGTTTGAAAAGTGAGCATTTGTCTGTTTAGTTTACGATGATTTAATCTCTGCAAGTTGCTTGGACTACATCAAAATATTGTCATGTTAGGTTGTTTACATGTGTTTTAGAAAGATATCTAATTGAACTGCATGTGCATATTGGTGCCATTTCCCACTATTTTCTATAAGTTTTTATTTGCCAACAAAATAGGCCTATATTAGCATGATTAATTATTTTTTGTGCTAATATTATGTCTTCTATCAACAGGTACTGGTCTTCACGTGAGAACTTGACCATTGACCATGCTCTGCCAAGTGCACAAGGACGAGAATGGACATGGGAAAATCTGGTATTTCTTTTTTAAGAACTACAAATTTGGGGGTAGTCTTTTTTTGGTTATTGGATGGTAACAAAAACTAATCGACAAAGGAAACAAGGTTGGAAAAATTGTGGGGAGATTCCCCCTGAAACATAACTTACAGGAAATAGAATACTGCAGAACAACTGCATGACTGTCATGGGTCCTTTCTTATTAATTTATTTGCTTAAACATGTTAGGATTATTTTCTTGAGTTGAGTTATTTATATTTGTTCTTTTATCATTCTTCTTATCCTTATTTATTACTGTAGACATGATCCAGCTTCTTAAGTACTGGTAGATTTAATGCATTTGTGTGATCCATCAAGTTTAAAATCGACAGTTTCTTTTCCTATTTTGACTCTGACCAATTAGAGGCAAGAGAACTTGGTCTTAAGCTATATAGGCAACATGGTACAAGGACTCAATTAAAGATGTTATAACACCACCATGCCAATGTAGAAGCAGATTACGACAGTGTAGGAACAGTTATTCTCCACGTCACAACTACAATATTATTTTCATTGAAAGAAGAATCAGAAGCTTTCTTGACATGTTATGGACAGTAATTTATGCAAAAGAACGTTGAACCCAACTAGGTACTGATCCTTCTGGGTTCCAACAAAGTGGTATTGAAAATGAATATCCTGAAATTCACTTCATACCATTTAAATTATTGGGTCTCAATTGGAAAATAACGCAAAGCCTCCATGCAGGATTATTTTTTGAACAGATTACTATGTGTAAAGCCCTTACTATCACATCACTATGAGATTAAATTAATTTTTGGGAAGGTATCATCTTCTTCCTTCCTGTTAGTTTGAGACATGAAAGGTTCTAGGTCACTCAAAGAAAGTAGACTTTTTGATAATTTGATCTTAAATGCGTATTCTTGGCAAATTTTTATAGTTGCCTTGTTTTGGTGCTCTCATAACAGGTCACTGCTTGTTCCAAATGCATCTCAAAAAAAGGTTAAAAAACTCCACAAGAAGCAAATATGAAGCTGATTAAGGTCCCCAAGGTATACACTTTAGCTCTCATCTTGCTCTTGTAAAAAGAAGTAATGGCTATAACAAAGCATCATATCATTTGAGAATTTAGATAGTTCTTTTATAGTTATAAGCAGCAAGCAATGTCATTATCTTTTTCAATGTATGAATGAAGAACTAATGAGATATTCAAGATGAGTATGAAAGTTAGAAATATCCAACACCAGAAGTTTCACCAACAAAGGTTTATTTCCATTGTTCTTGCAGGCCCCTAAAGACCATGACATACTTGCTATTCCACTGACAAGTGCAGCAATAAGGATGCTGAGGATGATAAAGGGACACCTGAAGAATGGCAGCAACATTTGGCGAAGCCATCCTCAGAGCCATGACATCTGTCCTTGGCAGAAATTGTAAATTCTTGTTCTTCATACATATAATTTCTCACTGTTGGTGCTGGGTCTAAAAGCACATTGAAAAGTATGTATTCAAATGAAATAGATTAACTCATGTATACTGGACATCTATCTAATGTAATATTTTTATACATGTTAGGACTTTGTCATGTTTCAAGGTCATATTTTTCTTAATTGACACATTTTATTGGCAATAAGTGAATCAAAAGTAACAAGTATAAATTCAGGATGGTGTTCTTCCAATTTTTATCTCCCAGATTATTTTTCTTCCTATTTCTTTTCATATAATGGTTGAAGATTTGAATGAAGCTTAAAATATATATTCATGTTTACTTGTATGGGCAGAAAATTTTGATTGATCAGCATTTCTCAATTGAGTTTTTGATATCCATAACGTTCACCTTCGCTGTCTCTTTTTATGGCTCCTTTTATGATATTCTGGTTCTTCAATTTGTTTTTACATCCATCAATGCAAGTTTCTAAATTCTAAACGCTTCATGAATCCCAAAAATAATGAAATTAGGCATATGGAAATGGAATCTTTTTCTAATGTGTACATATTCTGCTCTTCATGTTTCATGTATTGGAGCTAGATATGGAGTGGAGAGGTGCAGTCATGCTTGTGGACTTTTTAGCATATGTATGGGCAGAATCATATCTTGAGCACCCATTTTTCTTTTCTCTTTTTTTTTTTTCCTACTTCATTATTGTCATTATTATTCATATCCTCATCACTCCTTATCTTGTACATGTGTCCTACAACTACATTGCTACTAGGCAGTTGGGCAAGCTTGCCCTAGTGCTATAATGCTTATTTCTTACAACAATCCAGGGTTATGCAGGAAGACCACTAAAACTAATTTACTTCTTTTTGATTTATGCAGCCCTAATCTTTACTTTTATTTGGTCCCTTCATTTATCGGGGCAGTATATATATAACCACGCGAAGATATGAGCAAAGTGTTTCAGATAATTCATTAGTAAGCTGATAACTACATTCTTCTTTTTTTTTTTTTTTGGGGGGGGGGGGGCGGGTTTGTGGAAGGTCTAATGAATTGAATCAATATTGTGGCACACAGGTAATAGATAGAAAGAATTAAACTTGAAACCTCCTCATGGGAGATACTTTATTGTTAGATTATGTCTAGACAATCTCATTTTTTACTTGCTGCAAACCCTCATTACTATTTTGCTTGTTTTGACCATCACTGGAAGTTCTGTACAGTTGGTTTATATAAGCTCTAGATGAAGCCAATGCATAAATAGGAGAAGGGTTGTTTTGAATATAAGGAGGTGGATTATAATGCGGCATCACATTTCAAATTTTCACATGCTTATGACTATATATTGGTCAAATGTTGAGCTATATAATGTGATAATACTAATTGTATCCGTCTGTCAGATTAATAATTTAATGATTGAACTTTTTTTATATATAAAATATTTAAAAACAATAAATTCATAATCTAGTTGGTAAAAAAAAAGGGATCGACCTCAATCAGCGCCTAATTTACTTCATTCATTTTATGAACTTTCTATTCTTTGTAAATCAGTAATATGCTTGAGGATGAGCCCATGGTCAGTCACCTAGTTGGCCAGCTTATTATTATGCCTCGTTGGTTGAACTCAATTGCACACTGCTGGTGGTGATCTAAGGATGTGATGATTGAGACAAGTTCCAAGCCATTGAAAAATGTTACCCATGTGGGATCCATCTCAGGAACGGTCATGACTGATGTTGACCTATTATTGTGGATCAAAAAAAAAAAAAAAAAAAAAAAAAAAATATATATATATATATATATATATATATTACTGAAAGTTATATTTATTTCTTGAGAATTAATGCTCATCCTAATGTGGGCATGCATCTCACACTTATTGGTAAATTAGTCACAAAGTGAATAGTGTAAAAATTTTTTATAAAACAATTAATCAAATTTTTATCTTATTTTTATTTTAAATATGCGAAAATCAAATAAATAATTTTCAAATTAATATTATATAAATTATTTTATATTTTATCATTTAATTTAAATAAATAAATAATTTTTTATTTCTTTAAAATATTTTTTCTTTATTGTATATATTTTATATTTTATTTTTATATATTTCTTTTTAATTAGATATTTTATAATTTTTCAATTAATTAATATAATATAATAATAGTATATAGTTGTTAGTTATTTATTTATTAAAATATTAATTTGACTAATGATAAATATTTATCATAAATAATTTTTATGACGAACTTAATAAATGACAAATAGTCATTATAACTAATTTTTGAGATGATAATATATATATATATATATATATATATATATATATA
>CATIWR010690680.1:0-23646 GCA_949677035.1 Omphalea diandra | reverse complement strand
TATATATATATATATATATATTAAGAAAGAGAACACTAGAAATAATAATTTTCATTAATTTAATGGTATTGACTTAATAGCACTCCTGAACATAGAGTACTCAAGTCGAGAAAATATGTTACTAATTTTGTATATTATGTTATATTATTAGATGAATGACACAAATAAATCAATTAAATATTTTTATTATTCAAGTGTAAAATACTCAAAATTCTTTATTTCTTTATGTATTAAAAATTTGACGATTTCTGCACTGAAAAATGGTTTTTCCTTTAATCTTTCTTTGTAAAATTAAAAATAATTGATAATATCTGTGTATTGTATGGACTATATTTAACATATTATCAAAATATATTTTATAATATTTTAATTAAATAAATAATATTTATTTTAAAAATATAATATATGATAGTTATTTTAATTATCTATTTAATTATTTTTTAATAATTTTTTTTATTACTATTTATAATTATTTTAATTATTGTTCATTTAATAACAATCCTAATCACTTATATATTAAATAATTAACTTAACAATTATTAAAACTTTACCGCCAATAAATTTTAAGATCAAAATAAATTATATTTTTTAAAATATAAGTAAACCTATTAAACAATGAAAATAATTCAAGCAAAGGTGTTGTGGGACAGCCTTGCTTCCCATATTTTGGAAGCAATTAATTAACCTATCAAACTATAGAGAACCAAACAACAATCATAGCAACGCGCTTTTGACAAAATGCTTAATGTTTCGTTAATGATAGTAGCAATAATTAATTGTTATACACTACGCGCATTGTTGTAAAATAGACAAGTCTGAAGCAAAGTCCTACCCAAAAAGGCCAGCTCTAAAGCGACATACAACCATAACTCTCCTTTCCTTCCCCTACCCTCCCTTCCTATATATTTATTTATATATAGTAAGTAACCCTAATCACTCTCCAAAATTAGCACTGGCCGGAATCTTCTCAATACCATACATAGTATCTCTCCTCTTGAATGCCAACTATTCTGCTAAGGATTTTCCATCTTTACCACCTTCTTAATTCTCTCCTTCTCTTTTTTGGTACCCAAGAAGCTAAGATTTCTCTTACCTTCTTGGTATACCCACCAACTCAATTCCCTCCTCCACAAAACACCACCCTCCTCCTCCTATTCCTCCCCAGTCTCCATCCGCAAAAGAATGGATGCCACAGAACTATGCCGCATTTTCCAAATGTTTGATAGAAATGGGGACGGGCGTATCACCAAGAAGGAGCTAAATGATTCGTTAGAGAATCTTGGTATCTTTATACCGGATTTGGAGCTAACCCAGATGATACAAAACATCGATGTTAACGGCGATGGCTGCATAGACATCGATGAGTTTGGTGTGTTGTACCGGTCTATTATGGATGAGCGAGAGGAGGAGGAGGACATGAGAGAAGCTTTCAATGTTTTTGATCAAAATGGTGATGGGTATATAACTGTTGAGGAGTTGAGGTCTGTGTTGGCTTCTCTTGGACTTAAGCAAGGCAGGAGCATAGAGGATTGCAAGATGATGATCAAGAAGGTTGATGTTGACGATGATGGAGCGGTAAATTTTGAAGAGTTTAGGCAAATGATGAAGGGCGGTGGTTTTAGTGCCCTGCAGGGTTAATTTGTTTGGTTCCTATGAGATTTGTAGATATTTTTGGACTTCATTATTGATCCTATGGAGCCAGCTTCGCCACGTAGCCACGTTGCGTGGTTGGCAACAGATGGTATTGGTCATTAACACGTGTCCACGATGAGGTAAACCAAATCATTAACATTGATATCCTTACCTCAGTGGCTGACTCGCTGGGATGGGATGTTTAGCATGGAAAAGAGATTGAATGAGTGGGAAGGCCTTGGAAAATTGGGAGGATTGGAACAATGGTCTACTGATTTTGTCACTTAAATTGGGACTACATATGATTTTGTTTTGAGGGTGTGTTTTGTTTTATCAAACGGTTGTAGGGTTGGATTGGTGGACTATTTTATCTAATTATTAATTCTTTTGTTTACCTGGTATTCCTTAGATTTTATATTTAGTGTGTGTTTTTGAAAAATAAAAGGAATGAAACAAAAAAGTAAATATAAGCTATTTTTAATAAATTCTGCAAGTATAGATCTAAATGAAATGAAAGTGGAAAATAGATTTACAGTGAATGTCACAGTATTGTATATATAATATTGGATTATTAATGTCGCAATTAGTATATTTTTTAAATATTTAAATAATAATAATTTTAAATTATTTTTATTTTTAATAAAATAATTACAAATAATTAATAAATTATACACAAAATATAAAATCTCATACGATATATGTAGAATTCATCCAGATTCATATAGTTGAACCCAGAAAACTTGCTATTAAAATTTCATTTAGTTCACTAAGTCTTTTTGCCAGCAAACACCTCTGCCACTGTATTAGTATTTGTTTCTTCTAAACGAGAAGTTACACTTAAGAGTGGACATTCAATTCAAATTGAATAGAATTAGATCAAATAAAAAATTAAAAATTAAATTTAAAAAAAATAAAAATTGAATCGAATTTAATTATTTTATAAATTAAATTAAATTGAATTGATATGATTCGGTTTAATTTGAAATTTGATTCGGTTTAAGCCAATTTTTTTAAAAATTTTATTTTTAAAATATTTTTAATATAAATAGTAATTTTATAATATATTTTAAATATTTCAAATATAAAAAATAGATTTTTAATAGATTTATATATTTTTAATGTAAATAATGAATTTTAAATGGAGTTCAGTTATTTTGATTTGATTTAATTTTATTAAAAAAATTTTCAATTTAGTTTATTCAGAAAATTTTTACCTAAAAATAGAACCTAACCAAATTAACCAAAGGTTTTTAAAAATAAATCAAACTAAATTGAAATTATATTTAAATCAAATTAAATGAATCGAACCGAATTGATTTAGTTTAATTTATTTTTTTCAATTTGAATTGAATAGTGCCTACTCCTAGTTATATTAATAGTATAAATATGCATTAGGGATGACCATGAGATTTAGAGATTTTTAAATTGGATCGAATTGATTGAAAATTTCAATCTAAACTATATCAATTTTTTCAATTAAGACGATATTAATATATATATATATATATATATATATATATATATATATATATATATATATATATATATATATATATGTGTGTGTGTGTGTGTGTGTGTGTGTGTGTGTGTGTGTGTGTACTATTAATGATTTATTTTTTATTATGATTATATATATATATATATGTGTGTGTGTACTATTAATGATTTGTTTTTTATTATGATTATTAAATTAGTAATAAATAATAATAATAATAATTTTAATATTTAATATATAAATTATTAGTTATTTTTATTAAATTATTATTTATTTGAGTTCTCTAATGATTGAAAGTGAGAAATATAAAATTTATTTTATTTTGATCCTTAAATATTGAAATGTAAATTTTATTTTAATAAATTAAAATAAATGAATATGTCAATTGGTATTAAAACAAAACCTATCATTACAAAAGAATTGAAGAATTAAACTGAATAGTTTCAAATTTATATTGAATTAAAATAAACTGAATGAAAATTTTAAGACATTATCAGTTTTCTTTTTTAAAATCTCAAAGATTTCAGTTTAAGAAAAATTTATAAATATCTGCTTGATCTGCAATGTGCTCACCCAGCCATTGCCGGCCGCCAATTCCAATTAAATTGAACATGATTAGTGTACTTTCAATAGTTTCAGGTTCAAATTCTGCTAGCGGGATGTGAGAGAAGAGTTAACACCAGTCGTGTAACTGATAATAGTCTGATGGACTGTCCTTTTTTATCAGAAAAAAAAAAAAAAAAACTGGAAAAGGGGTAAAAATAACAGCCATATCTTAGGCAGCTCCACTCCCCGCAACCCAAGCAGATTTGGGGCAAGAATGGGATACTGCTGAATGATAACATTTGGTTAGTAGTCCTCAACTTTTGACAGATTGAGGCTACCCTGCTTCATTCAAGTCCATGTCGGTAATTGACATTTTTCAAAGCTCCAGCTTGACTTGTTGAGCAATTGATTTATCATGTTTGTGCAAACAGGAAAAAAGAAAGAACATTTTATTTCCTTGCTGATTTGATTCTCTAACTAAACGGGCGCTATAATCCTGTTTTCCTATGAGTTTCTAGGGAATATCAATTATATGCACATGAAATTAAGAATTTAACTTAAATAGAATTTTGCATTGAGAATCCAAGAATTTTATATCCGCTAAAATTCTTCACCATAGGATGCTCCAAACATGAACGGCCTACGTTTGCATTAATTACTTCATGGACTTGGAAGCCAAAAGAGAAACTTCCTTCATTTGCTATAATCTCTCTCATCTATCGGTGTGGAGTTCTTATTCGGTGAGTTGTTCCAACCACTGTAGAAATGTCTGAAACAATGGAGCATATGTACTCACCGAACAACTTATTGCTATTACCAACGTTTTGAAATGCAGACATGCATTAGCTATATCATATAATAGCTTAGAATTGTACCATACTTTCTATTTTGTCACCACCTGATGTCTAATGCTGTTGCTCAAGTATTTGCAGGATTTTCCCTTTACTTAAATTTATAGGGAAAATATGAAATTTTATCACGTGGTTTTCATGGCAAATATGTTCATGTGGTTTGTTTATTAGTAAAATACTATCATGAAATATACACCGTTTGCAAAATTATACCAAAGTCAATAACTCCATTACATCTATCTCAAGTATCAGGGTATTTTTGTAATTTTCATTCTTTTTCCAAACATGGATTTCCACTCATCTTAATGAATAAAATCTCCTTTTTAGTTAAGTGAAAGACAAATCTCTAATCTCTCACCATCAATTTCTTATTAATTTCCATAGACAAACTCTAATCGGAGAAATTGATCTTCATTTCCTTAAAATTGTTGATAAAATTTGATTGCAAATTGAATTTTGTTGGTCAAATCTACCATTATCGCAACTGGCGGTGTTAATTTGTTGTTTTAGTTGTCGTTAGGCTAGAATATTCAAACCTAAGTCAAAACTCTCTTTTGATCTTGATAATATAGATTGAAAGTTATAATGTCAAATTTTAAGTGTTATTTTTACAGTTTATAAATCTTCTATGGAAGTCAAAATCTCCATCTTTTAGAAGAACATCCAAATTTGCAGTCGGTATCCCCTAAGTCGCGACCGCGACACTGTTGTAAGAATGGAAGAAGCTAGATCAGAGGAATTCACGGGCTAATTCGCAACTGCGACTCAGTTGAAGGAGACTTTGTTGAATCACAGATGAATTTGCGGTTTGTGTCACGCCTCAGTCGTGACCGTGACTTGCAAGGTGATTGAAGAGGGAATCAAGTCCACAATCATAACATGCCAAGTGTCTCTGGTATCCATTGAAGAACAAAATTCGCGAGACCAACATTGTGGGTAATGACCGCGATTGAAGAAGAAGAAGATTGTCTTTCAAAAAGAAGAATTTGCATCCTGACTCGCGCCCTGTACAAAGAAGAATCACGACCGCGACTTTTGTGAGCAATTAGAATGCAACGACTATATTTTCCTAATGGACGAATAAGGAGCTGCCACGTGAACCAGCCGTTAGACACAAACGGTATTTTCAATCGCAATTGAAAATTCGCGACCGCTAAAAGTTAGTAGCCACTGCGACTTCAGCCTGACAAGCATTTAATGCTGAATTTGCCTAGCACATCTTGGAGATTTATTTATAGTTTTAGAGTAATGTCTCTTTGGTGGATGTGGGCTATAAATACTCCTCCAAACTGATGATAATGCAAGAAAAGAAGAATTGGTAGTGCCAAAACTCTTGTAAAGTTAATTCTCTACTTTAATTTCTTATTTTTTTTTGTATATAGTTTGGTGTGAGATTTAAACATCTTGTGTTGGGTTTGACAGTTAACCCTTATATAGAAAACTCTTGTATAGGTTTGAGAGTGAGCCTTAGAAAACTCTTGTATATGTTGAGTGTTAGCCTTTAAAAAACACTTGTATAGGTTTAAGAGTGAGCCTTAGAAAACTCTTGTATAGGTTAAGTGTGAGCCTTGAGAAAACACTTGTAAGGTTTGGTGTGAGCCTAAACACTAAGTTGAGTGTGATCTTGAAAAACAGTAGAGATTGAGTGAAATACCCAATTAGTAAATTAGAGAGTGGATGTAGGGTTGGTTAATACTCAAACTACTATAAAACTCTTGTGTACATTCTTCTCCTACCCTTTCTCTAATATTTCTTATTTGTGAGCTTCCTCCAAAATGAAAACAACTTCAAATTTGTCACCAATTCAACCCCCCTTCTTGGTGCACGAGGGCCAATGATTGGTATCAGAGCCAAGTCTCAATTCAAGCCTTAATTGTGTGAGAAAAGATCAATGGCACAAGAAAGAGTCCACTATCATCTTAATCCTTACTTTGATGGTAACGATTATGCTCTTTGGAAGCATAAAATGGAGATCTATCTTGATAGCGATCTCATCAACTTATGGGATTATATACTTGAAGAGTGGAAGCCTCCAACAAAGATGGTTGAAGGAGTAGAGGTGGCAATTGCAAGAGAAGAATGAAGTGAAGCACAAAGGAAGGCAAATGGGAAGAACAAGAAGGCAATTGCTATTCTCTTGAGCTTCATGTCAAAAGAAGAAACTGGAAGAGTCTAATATTGCCAAACTATATATGTCATATGGAAAGCACTAGAAAACTATCATGAGGGCACAACTCTTGGGAAATCAAGCAGATTGGAGATGTATGTGATAGAGTGGGAGTTCTTCATGATGAAAAACCATGAAAGCATCACTGAAATGACAAATAGACTTCTCTCTATTGTCACAAACATGAAAAAGTTTGGAAGGATTCTTACCAACTATGAGGTAAACACTAAAATCCTCAAATCTCTTCCATTAAATAAATTTGGTGCAAGAGTATGCAGCATTCAAGAGTCCAATCCAGAGATTGGGAAAGTGCCAACCGATGTCCTCATTGGTAAACTGCTAACTCAAGAGATGGCTTTCAAGAAAGATGAAGAGATGAAGAACTAAGAGAACAAAGACACAAAGAGGAGAAGAAAGCTCTAGCCTTTAAAGCTCAAGAAGATTATTCAAGCTCAAGTAACTCAAATGAAAGTAATAAAGAAGAAAAAGAGCTTGTTAAAATATCAAGAAGGACTAAGGAGTTGATGAAAAGGAGAAGAGAAAGAAGAATTCAAAGAAAGTCATCTTCCTATCATCACAAGGAAAAGAAAAAGTCCTTTAAGGCTTTTTGGGATGATGATTCAAGTGATGAAGATGAAGATGGAGATGAACCAACAAACTTTTGCTTCATGGCTCAAGAGGACTTCTCCAAAGAGGTAAGTACTTCTTCACATTCTTATGATGATTATAATGCATTTGATGATATAGATGATGAGCTTTTAGAAGCTCTCACTTTGAAATATGACAATATAAGTTACAAATGAAAACTTATAAGAAAAAATGTTCCAAGTTAGAGGATGAGTTTAAATCCTTGAACAATCTTATAAGTGAATTGAGGATTTCTAATGAAGAACTTAAAAAGTCATCAGAGAGTCTTTCTAAGTCTTCATCCTCTTTTAACTCTTTGAGAAAGGAAAATGATTCTTTAAAGGATGAAGTTATAGAACTTAGAAACTCCATCTCTAAATTTCATAAGGGGAAAGATGCTTTGGATACACTTATTGTATCTCAAAGACCTCCTTTAGTTAGACATGGTCTAGACTTCAATGGAGCCTCTACATCTACATCTTCACTTACTATATTCATTAGAGCAACAACACCTCAAACTAAGTATTGAGGTCATGGGGAAGAAATGTGCTTTTAGAACTAAGGATCTTATGCCTAAGGGCAAAGGAAAAACCCCCAAGGCTCAAAGAGCAAATTATACTTACATTTATAACAAGAAGCATGCTCAAACACACAAACATAAAAAAATCTCTTCTACTCCTAATCACTCATATACTTGCATACATTCTCATCACCAAAGCATGGGAAGGCCCCCTACTCATACTAAAGTTGTGCATAGGAGAAAGACTCATAAGTCTAAGCTCCAATGCCATTATTGCATGAGATATGGGCATATCAATGTATTTTGCCATAGTAGGAAGACACATCTCAAATTGGAGAACCCTTCCAAGACTAACCCCTAAAGACCCAAGTATATTTGGGTACCAAAGCAAACTGTTTGATATTGCAGGATGGGGACTCCACCAAAATTCTCATCATGGAAAATTTGAAGGTGAATGGAGATTGCTAATGAAGAAGAGATAAAGTTTCAAATAGTTATGTGGTATCAAGCCATGGATACTAAACTTGTAATGTATTTCTTATCCCTTATGTTTTTAATTTAATATATTTATACATAAATTTAGGGGGAGTTTTATTACTTAATATATCTATATGTTAACATGTTTGATTTGATTCGATTTGATTGATTGTGTGATAAGTTGAATCAATTCATTTTGCATCTGAGGTTTTCTACATTTCAAATGTTTAAATCAATAATAAAAAATCATATATTCTACTAGGGCCATATATAACAATTCTTAAATTTCTAGCCCTAGTTTGTGTGTTCAAACATCTTTAAATGTTTGAATTATTTTACATTTATGTTTTATGTTTCAACCATTTATTTTCTTATGTGTCATATTATGATCCATTGTGCAACATTACTTATGTTTACTATTCTAATTTGAGTTTATACAATTGACAAGGTTGTGGTCATTCCCTTTCATATTCACTATTCTCTATCTTATTCCTTCCAATTCCTCTCTTTTTGATCTTGACAAAGGAGGAGAGATAATTGATTAAATATACCAAAAGGGAACATAAAAAAGAGGAAATAAAATTGATAATGATCTTATTAGAATAACTAAGGGGGAGTATGGATTGAAGGGGAGCAATAATTCTCTTAGGAGCATGCATAATTGTTTCTTTATCCATTGCATATTCAATCTTGATTGTCAAAATCAAAAAGGGGGAGATTGTTAGACTAGGTTATTCAAACCTAAGTCAAAAGCTCTCTTTTAATCTTGACAATATAGATTGAAAGTTCTAATATTAAATTTTAAGTGTTGTTTTTATAGTTTATCAGACTTATGTTCTATGGAAGTCAAAATCTTCATCTTTTAGAAGAACATCCAAATTCGCAGTCAGTATCCCCTAAGTCGTGACTACGACACTGTTATAAGAATGGATAAAGGTAGGTCAGAGGAATTTGCGAGCTAATTTGCAACCGCAACTCAGCTGAAGGAGACTTGGTTGAATCATAGATGAATTTGTGGTTTGTGTCATGCTTCAGTCGCAACTGCGACTTGCAAAGGGATTGAAAAGAGAATTAAGTCCACAATCATAACATGCTAAGTGTCCTAGGTATCCGTTGGAGAACAAAATTCGCAAGAGTAACATTGTAGGTAGCGATAGCGATTCAAGAAAAACAAGATTGGCTTTCAAACAGAAGAATTCACGTCCTGAGTCACGCCCTGTACAAAGAAGAATCACGACCGTGACTTTTATGAGTAGTTAGAATGCAACGACTATATTTTCTTAATGGATGAATGAGAAGTTGCCACGTGGACTAGCCGTTGGACACAAACGTATTTTCAATCGCAATTGGAAATTTGCGACCTCAAAAAGTTAGTAGCGACTACGACTTCAGCCTGACAAGCATTTAATGCTGAATCTACCTAGCACATCTTAGAGATTTGTTTATAGTTTTAGAGTAACGTCTCTTTGGTGGAAGTGGGCTATAAATACTCCACCAAACTGATGATAATGCAAGAGAAGAACAATTGGTAGTGCCAAAACTCTTGCAAAGTTAATTCTCTACTTTAATTTCTTATTTGTTTATATATAGTTTGGTGTGAGCTTTAAACACCTTGTGTTGGGTTTGAGAGTAAGCCGAGTTAGCCCTTGTATAGAAAACACTTGTATAGATTTGAGAGTAAGCTTTAGAAAACTCTTGTATAGGTTTAAGAGTGAGCCTTAGAAAACTCTTGTATAGGTTGAGTGTTAGCCTTTAAAAAAATGTTTGTATAGGTTTAAGAGTGAGCCTTAGAAAACTATTGTATAGGTTGAGTGTGAGCCTTGGGAAAACACTTGTAAGGTTCGGTGTGAGCCTAAACAATAAATTGAGTGTGAGCTTGTAAAATAGTAGAGATTGAGTGAAATACCAAATTGGTGAATTGGAGAGTGGATGTAGGGTTGATTAACCACTATAAAACTCTTGTGTACATTTTTCTCCTACCCTTTCTCTAATCTTTCTTATTTGTGAGCTTCGTCCAAAATAAAAAACTTCAAATTTGCCACTAATTCAACCTCCCCCCCTTCTTAGTGCACTAAGGCCAACAGTTGCATTGATTAGAATTGTTACATATTCAAGTACACAAACACTTGGTTGTTTGCATGAGGTCTAAGGTATGTAAAGTTAACTCCTCAATGTCCTTTTTTTTCATTATTTCATATTCAATTCTTGTTTTGGATTCTTATTCTAGTTAGTATTTAAAATAGTTAGGATTTTTCATCTTAGTTGATAAAGGTAATAAAATGCAATAAATGTGTATAACTAACAATTACCAATTTTTTCATTTAATTTGTTAGGTAATGGCAGACTATATAGATATTATAATACAACATTGGGGTTTTTGGATGGACAACCTTACATGAAGTATATGAATGAACAAGAAATGAAAAAGTATGATGTTGATATAGATAAGTTATCATATTTTGAGCGATTATCATGTTGTATGTATTGCAGGTATCAAAATGGAGCTAGAATGTGGTTTAAGATTTACAGTGTGAGTGGCGATGAAGGTTTTGAAGAAATTAAGAGTGACAAGGATGTGATTAACATGTTAGAGTATAATCAAGGATATCCACACATTGATATGTTTTTTTTATGGAGCATTCTGGTCCATTATCAATGCAATTACGTGAAGCCCTTGTTCAAGATGCACATGCTGATATGCAGGGGTTATCAGATAATGAAAGTGAAGGTAATTTTATTATGTTTATGTCTAAAAATGTGGGGAATAGAACTAAAGCTAGGGGTGTTAATTTACATAGGAAAGGTTTTGAACATGAAATAATTAATGTGGAGTTAGAAAGGACTAATAATATGGGTATGAATATAGGTGGAACGAAGCATTATACTGATGTGAGTGTAGGTACAACTGAGAATAAGGCTGATCTGAATATAGGTGGAACTAAGAATGGTGTTGATTTGGATAAAGGTGGGACTAATAATATGGCAGAGAATGTTGGAGTTGATGTTAAAACTAAAAATGCCACTAAGAAACTTGATAAAAATTTTCCATTTCATCCTGAGGGTGAATTGGCTGGTAGTGATTCTACAGATGATGATTATGTGCCAAGTGGAGATGGTCCTAATATAACAAGTTCAAGTGAATTCGATTCAGATTATAACCAACCAAGTTAGATGAATAATGATTATGAAGGCAATGATGTTGATATATTTGTTAATGAAGTGGAAGGGGGCTTATAAGAATGGCAATGCAGAACTTAAAGAAGTTAATGGAGAAAATGACACAATGACATAATTAGATGAACAAGTAGTAAATAACTTGACTGAAGAAGATTTTAAAGAATTCAATGAAAAGCCATCAGCTGATGATGAACCATATAGCTTAAAAGGTTTCGATGATAAAGGTTTAGATACGAAGTTAGACTTTCATGAAGATACAATTATGGTTGATCGACCTTTGTGCATAGGAATGAGGTGTAAAAATGCTGCAATTTCAAAAAAAAAAAAAACATTAATAGAGTGGGTTATCAAGAAGGGTTATAATTATAAGCTTAACAAAAGTACTACTACAAGAGTAACAACCTTATGTAAGGAGAGATGTGGGTTTAAAATTCATGCATCAACCATTAATGAAAGAAAAAACTTTTGAAATTTAGACCTTTAAACTGAACCATTTCTATCATAGAAACTTTTACAATAACTTAGTGGATTCAAAATACTTGTCAAAAAAGTATACTAATGATCTAAGAGATAATCCTTAATGGGAAAATGTCAACCTTGCAAAAAATTCTTTAAAGGAATTTAAAAGCTGACATATCAATTTGGAAATGTTATAGGGCAAAGAAAAGAGTAAGAAAAATAGTTGAAGGAGATTTGAAAGAACAATATAGAAGATTAGCAGCCTGTGCTGAGACTATAAGGGTTACAAATCCAGGAAGCCTTGTGACATTGAAAATTGAGTTGACTTTGGTCCATGAAGACCATAAAGGTCAAGGTAATGAGCATTTGAAGAGCATTAATAGAAGGTGTAAGGAAGTAGTGATGTTTGAATACATCTTTGTCAGGTTTAGAGCACAAAAGCAAGGTTATTTTTTAGGCTTAAGATCAATTGTAGGACTAGATGGGTGCCATTAAAAGGCATCCATGGGAGGACATATATTATATGTTGTTGGGCGAGATAGGAATGAAAACATGTTTCCTCTTGCTTTTGTTGTGGTAGATATTGAATGTAAAGAATCATGGGTTTAGTTCCTGAACTTGCTATTTTAGGATTTTGGACATCCACAAGAAAATGGATGGGTTTTTATGTTTGATAAACAAAAGGTATGTGGATTCTATCATCTTTTATTATTATTTGACTAAATTTAATGTTGAATTTAAAGCTTTAAATCCTTTCTTTTATATGTAGGGACTTGTTGAGGCTTTTAGAGATGTAATGCCCAATGTATAACACATATATTGTATGAAACATTTATATAAGAACTTTAAGGTGCAGTTTAGACAAGTTAATAAACAAATGCTATAAAGGGCAACAAGTGTTTCAACAATGAAAACATGGAAAACACAAAAAAGATGTGGGAGCCTATGATTGGTTAATGAAAAAAGATCTTCATTCATGGTCAAAGTCACACTTCTCAACTTACACCAAGAACAATGCCTTACATAATAACATCATAGAATCATTCAATTCATATATAATGCCAACTAGAGATGTGCTTATTTTGAGTTGCATCTAATGGATTTGAAGAATACCCATGAAAAGATTTTACATAAAGTATAATGGCATGAAGAAATATAAAGGTCAGATTTGCCCAAATGTACAAGATGAACTTGAAAAATGAAGGTGGATAGTAGGAATTGTTTTCCTACTCCTTCAGGTGAAAATATGTATGAAGTAGACTATTATAATACTCAAGTTATTATAAACTTAGCAAAAAGAAGTTGCAGCTGCAGGATGTGGGATTTGGCAGGGCTGTCTTATAAGCATGCAATGTCAGCTATATATGTGAATAGGGAAATGCCCAAAGCATATATGTTCATAATTATTTTTCAGAGGATACTTATCTTACTGTTTATAAACATATGATCAATCATGTCCCAAGCAAAGAGGAATGAGAGAAAATGCCATACCTAGACATTGCTATTAATATCCCAAGAAAACCTGTAGGAAGACTAAAAAAAAAAGAGGATAAGGATAGTATATGAAGCAAAGAACCCTTATAAAGTGTCAAGAGCTAGCAAACCAGATATATGTGGGAATTGCGGTCAAGTGGTTCACAATGTTAGAGGTTGTAAAGCAGTTGTAACTAATGAAACAGGTTGGCAAAAAAGAATAAGGTTAAAAAAGGCCAAAGTAACTTAGGTTTTATGTATTAATTATAATCTCAGTTAATGCATCCTATATCATGAACATAACTGCATTTTTCATATTAATTTAAGAACATGAACAAGACACAAAGGATAAGGGCATCAATAAGGGCAATAACCTCATCATCTCAACCACCACCTACAAGCTCATCATCTTAAACACAGCCTCCTTCAATTCCTCTCAACCACCACCCATACACAAATACAAACAGGTAATCATATTTTACTATATCACATTTGGTTATAAGACATGGCTTTTATCTAGTTTTCATAATTATTTTTCTCCTATATGGCAACCTACTGTTGGTTAAAGTGCACAACAAAGATAGACAAACACCCACATTCAAGCCACCAAGAGTAACTAAGCTCAAAGCATTTATTGAAAGACCCATAAAACATCCCGATAAAAGCTCAAATGTTGTTTCTAATATACCACCTTCAAGTTTTAAAAATCTCAAGAGGGCTTTAGAATTGGCATCTTTTATTGATGCCCAAGGACATCATGCCAAAAGGCCAATAGTATAAAGGAAAGAAAATTAAGTTGTCAATTTGGATAGTTTTTGCTTTTTATAATGCCTTGTGGCACTTTTATAAACCATCAACAAACTTTTAGATGTTACCCTTATGTCATTTTCATATTTGATAGTATACATTATCTTATCTTCTGATATCTGTTTAGACTATTGCTTTATGGTAATTGATTGACATGAAATACTTTGCAATTTCATTATAATCCAATTTCATTTTCTCTTGGAATTTCTATTTCTTTTTATTTCCAACTTTTATGTTTGTTTTTTACAAGCTAATCTATGATGTCAGTGATGAGTTAGAGGCTACTGGGTTATTAAATTTTTGTTCTACTTATAACGATTTATTATTTAATGATATGCCATCATTAAGGCTAATCTGCTATGAGTAATTAGTTGGATATATAGATATCTGAGGTCAGTTGTAGATTTTGTGTTGCAAAATCTCATTTTTTTTAAGAATGAGATTAGAAATTAAATTTTGGTTGATCATATCTTAAGAGTATTTATTAAATATGGGTTTGGCTATTAGGCTTTTTATTCTCTATTAGAGTTTTGTTCTTAATAGTCCATCTGATTAGGAATGTTATTTTAGGAAATTATAAATAAAGCCTTAATCTTTGTTCAATATATTTCCTAGTAGCCAAATGGTCATTGACAATATGTTTCTTAGTGTAATTCAGAGTATTTACAACAACTTTGTTTAATATATTTCTTCATTCAATTTTGTTCAATTTGTAGCAGCAAAAATACTTAATTTTAATAATGTTTTAGTAGGTCCACTGTTCTCAAAATCAAGAAACCAAGTTCACAAACTTATTTATATGGTCTTTCAAAATGCTTTGATCTTTCTTACCATCGAATGAACAAAAATTCTAGTGTCAAATTGGTATATTGTCCTAAAATAACAACCAGAAAAAAGATAAACATAACTGGCTAGTTTGATTGATACTATTCAGTATACTTCTGAAAAATTCAGCATCAAGTTTCATGTACCTTGGTCTATTGTTTCCTTTATTTCCTTTATAGTTGAAGCAAATATTTAAGATGAATTTTGCATTTAACTCACAAGTTATGGAATAAAGAAACAAAAATGCAGAGAAAGGCAAAGATTTAATTAACTTGTGCTCTTTCTAACATTATATCAAATAGTTTGTTCACAAGTCCCACCTTTACCATAATATCCTATGGCAACTATACACTGCCATAACCATTTCTCTTCGTACCTTCACTTTAAAACATAAAGTAAATGACAAATACGCATAATAAAATCAACCAAAGCCCACACTTTCTAAAGCCAGTACATGGTTGCATAACAATTATAACTTCACGATACTTCCTTATTTCCAGCTGCATCTATTTATTTTCTTCACATAAACGTTCAACCTCGGCCCATATGCTTGTCACAATCTCTTTACATTTACTCAACTCACTTGTCAATTTAACCTCTCAAACTCAATAAATAGCAAATTCATCCTCGCAAAAAGCAATTTTCTTTACTAAAGTTTTCATTGCAACATTTGGTGTAGCCTGGTATGGTGACCCATTCCATTCAATTGAGTTGGATCTCTTAGGGAATTCAAATCGCATACCTTCACTTGTAGAATCTTGAGAATTCATCCATTTGATGTTAGAGAATTTGTGTTCTAAGGTTCAATACTATAGTAATAGAGTGTCAAGGAGGATTTTATTCATTAAGTTGAATGGAAATGGGGACTTTATTTGTTTAGACTAGGAAATTACAAAAATACCCTAGACCAGAAATGGATGTAATGGAGCTATTGGGTTTACCACTAGGTAGCATTTTGCTAATAAATAAACCACAGGACTATATTTGCCAAAGATGAAAATCACATGGTATAATTTTATACTTTCCTCTAACTTTATTTAAGTTTTTATTTTAACTTATGCTATTTTTAATCATTATAAAAAAGCTAAACCATTAAGAAAATGATTTCAAAAAGAATTTTTATAACAACATGAGGAATTATATATATATATATATATATATATATATATATATATATATATATATATATATATATATATATATTCATGAGTAGATTTTGTGAGAAAATAGTCTAGAACCTCGAAGTCCATATTTAATATTATTTTGAAGTAAAACATCAATGCTAAAAGTAATAATCTAAAGTCCTGCATAATATATATTATGAAGTGTACATAGTTTTACATTTTTGTATAAACTATCATGTATAGAATTTTGAAAAATAAATCCCAAAAGGAAATTCTATTGCAAAACCTAAAATTTTGAAATTCATAATATTAACATTACAAAATAATTACCAACTATTTTAATAAAAATAATATAAATGATAAGAACCATTAATTTTAAAAAAGTAGTATTGCAATAAGTCTATAAGATAGTACTTCTAACTAATTGGAAATTTTTAATAAATTAAATAAGATGATAAATATTTTTTATAATTATACTCTTCTTTAAAATAATTGATTTAAAATTTTAAAACTCTCCCATTTTTATATATAGCATAAGATAAATGATTTATTACACTAATAGGAATAGTTTTAAATTAAGTCAAATTAGGACATTGTTATCTCAAAGAATCTTAGAACGGATTAAATAGGACTGCATAAATTATCACAAAATTGAAAGTTTAAGAATCAACCTAACAAATACAAGGAAGTAAAGAGATAGAACATAACAAAAATTTATAAAAGTTGGCAAAAACTCTTATCTACATTGTCTTCTCTAGTATTTCACTAGATAGTTTCACTAACGAGCTACTTTTAGATGTAACTCAAATTCTTATAACAAGTTATTTACTAATATAACCCAAAACCTAACAAGTTATTTACTAATACAACTCAAAACCTAACAAATTATTTATGGATACAATTTAAAACCTAACTACTTAGCTCTATCTAACTAGGATTTTACTAAGTTTTTTAGGAACTTGTCAAATCTATCCTAAGATAAATGAATGGACACTATATAAAGTCTTAACACATTCAAGAAAAAATGCCTATCCAACTCTAAAATGCCTATTTAACTCTAAGTTATGATCCTCACATATAAAAACTATAAAGATTGCTTAAGAGGAGAACACTTATTATTAAGCACTAAACCTACTCCCTTATAAAAGATACAACAAAATGAACTTGCTTGAGATTACAAATAAAGCACTTATAAGATTGAGTAGAAAAAAGAAATTTTGATTGTTTTCAAATTGCTCATGTTCAAGATGCTTTTTGTCTTTTTAGTTCTTCTTGTCATTTTTTGAGGTTAATATGGATGTCTCTATATGCTTCATACTTCTAAAAATTAGCCATTAGACCTGTATAGGTAGAATTTTGACTATATGCCTTATACACATTAAACAGGCACTAGTGTGCATATCCATGTCAATAGGCGTGGGAATTCTTTTTACGAGTGTTAAACTTTCCATGGCCTTAACTTTAATTCAATAGTGTTACAACTGGCAATTAATAGTTATTGTTTGCTCTGTCATAAGTGTTACTCACTTTAGTGAGTGTTGAGCTTAGTCCTTAGGTCATAATCTTTATAACATTATCTACAACTATTTTCAGTGGGTCATTGTGTAGTCTCAATAGGCATGGGCCAGTTTAATGGTCATTAGAATTCTCTATAAGTGTTGAAATCCCTTACTTATAAGGATTGCTCAATAAGCCATTAATTATACATTAATAATAGTTAATCATTTCAATAATAATTGGAAATTTCCATGGTATTAAAGTCCCTTGCTCATCCAAGCATATTAGTTAGGGTACTTCTTGAAAAGTTTTTAAATATATCATTTTCTATTTTTCATCTCTGTTGGCAATCACCACAAGTGTTGAATGAAATTTCATAGTCATTGAATGACTTGCTCAACTACGTCTTATTTATTTATCTAAGTTTAAGTTTTCAAATGCTTTAGACCCATTGTGTACTTATAAACTTAAATGTGATAAGAATCTTTGTACTCCTTTTTTAGCTTTTATAAGTCTTAAAAGAGATGTTCTCATTTAATATTTATTGAATTTTACTTATAATGGAATTAAAGGTTTTTAATTCATTTATGAAATTCTTACACAATGATTAGTAAGCTTAACTGTTGTTTGCTATTATCAAAACAAGAATTGAAACCCTAAGATTTAATATTCTTTGTATTTTTTATGATGACAAACATATGACTTATTGCAATTAAAAAAAAACAACTAAGCTTTTGAACCTAATTTAAATTCAAGCTATAGCCATCTTAAATAAACTCCTTCTCAATTCATTCTAATTAATACCATATCAAAGTCAATATGAAGTATCAATATTAGCAATATATATAACCCATTTTAATTTATTATATAAGGGGTTAACAATCAACATAACTAATAAACCAAATATTAACATAACCAATAAACCTAAGATTTCCCATTTTTTATTATACAAAAGGAAACACATAGATGGAATCAAAGGAGTAAACATAAGTCTTTATTCAAAAACATATGATGAAGTATAAAAGGAAGTTAAAAACACATGTAGTCCATTATGCATATACAAATTTTAAAAGAAATGATAAATAAAACACAAATAAATGAACATAAAATCTTAAGAAGAAATTGGTTTAAGGGTTTTAATGCTAGGGTTTGGTTTGGATAAGCTAAGGATTAGCTAAAGGGGCTCAAGTTGGTAAAGTTGTACATAACTTGGTTTTCAATTTTTGCCTTAATAGCTTGGTTAACAAGATCCTCATCATCCTTTGTCTTTCTTTCCTTTCACCTCGAAGAGTGACAACTTTGATCTATTGGTCTTCCTCTTATTGTCCCTTATCTATATATAAATCTCTTAGAAGTATTTTCAATTGATTCCTTTCCCTTTGTTCTTCATCTTTCTCAGGGTCTAATAAAGGAATCTTTAAGTGATCCATAATGGCAGCCAAAATCTAATAAATTGAATTCATATTCCTTAAAAGAAATTTCTTCTTCCTTTTCTAATGCCTTTTGATTAACATTGGTGATTATGAGAATTTAGTTTATTAATATTGATCGGTGTGGATTTTGAGTTTCAATTGTATATTTTTTCCTATGTGAAGATGAAGATAAAGGATGAGATACTAATGTGGAGGGGAGGAGGAGGAGGAGGAGTTTTATTTCTTATGTTGTCACCATAATGCTCTGTAGCCTCAACTCTAATAGCTACCATTATATTTATGTTAGCATCTAAGTTCTCTTCCCCATTCTTTAGAGATTCTTCATTTGCCAACATAATTCTTTGATAAGCTTTCTTTAAAATCCAATCGTAAGAAATCACTTATAGCTTTATGTCGTCATTGCATTTATGCAAGCATCTAAGTCTTTCTCTTTATTATTCCTTGGAGCTTCTCTATTTGGCAACATAATTCATTGCAGAATTTTCTTTAAAATCCTCATCTAAAGAAGGATTTTTTCACTTGTAACTTTATTAGGGTAGGTGGGATGTTATTCGTCCTTCTTTCTTCCTCATCCTTAGGAATTACCTTGAGGAACATGAAAATCCTAGTGATGTAGGCATTGATCATAAATTCACTCTTTTTCGCAACAATTGAATCTATAATTTATGCAAGAAGATATGAATCTCTACCCTTATACTAAACACCATACACCATAAAAAAAAAAAAAAAACACATGTGTAATGCAGTTGCTAGTTGAATATGTCTTCCATTTATGTTCCATACAATAAATCTATATGCTCTCCTTAGTGTTGGGTCCTTAAGCCTTGGAGTTGAAGGAATTGTACAGTGTCTTATTGTTTGTGATGAAGAGCTAAAACGTACATCATTTCAAATTGCATTGGAGCCCATGACTTATATTATGATTGTCAATACATTGTTATCATAGCTTGAAATCATTTAAAAAAAATTGTTTGATTAATTAGCAAAGTTTTTTGCATTTTTATATATCTTACAATAATTATGATTAATGATTTTTTAGTGTTAATATTTGTTCATATGTCAAATTATTATGTGAAATATTCATTTAATTTTATTGTGGACATGTCATAAATCCATATATTATATGTTGAATTTAGAAGAGGAATGAGAGTCATGGCATTTGAAAGTTAACAATTTACCACTTAATATATATAATAATTTTGAAATTCAGTATTTCTTATTCAAGAAATGTTTTTTTATGATAATAATATATGTTCATTTGTTGCTCTTTTATGAAAAATATTTATATATTCTTAAAGTTGGCATATATATCTTAATATTGATATATCATATAATTTATTTTGTCAAGAAATGAGCAAGATGTATATGTTCAAAATTGGCTTGTAATAAAGTTGTAAATCTATAAATTTTTCTAAGTAATATAATCGTTTTTGGGTTTGTTTTTGTCATGACTCAAAATCTAGGTCATGCTAGTATTAGAGAACTGAGAGGCATAAGTTCACCAGAATTCGTAGCAAGCCTAATTTAACTCATAGAAAGACCCACCATGATTTCATTGTGCACTCTAATATCTTAAAACCTTAAATTTGTCTTACATTAATCTTAATCGACTAGAATTTCAAGGAATAAAATAATAGGAGTTAAGGACTAAGCAAATATTAGTCTTAAAATATTTCATAATATATGTTATTTCACAGGCTATTTTCTTTTCTTAAATCATGACATTTCTTTTCTTAAAACATATATTTTTTTATCATAACATAATTCATACATAAATAATCCTATAAAATAGTACTTAGAATAAAAAAATTCATTTTTAAATTCATAACTTTCTATTCGCATTTCATACATAAGCATTAACATCAACTCTCATATACATATTCTCACTTTAAGTGTTACATAATATGCTTATTAGGCCTTGCGAAGATAACTAAGAACTTAGAATATATCTTAATCATAATTTTAATTATGTTCATAATCCATTGGTGCATTATACATCAATAATTTAGGCAATTACAAGGGATATTATAGTGCCTTTAGCATATACATGTAACTTAACTTATACATTCTAACTTCTAATATATATCCATAACATTTTCATTAGGCCTAACTTGCAAAACGTTATATACGGAGGGAGTGAGTTCCTTATGGGCAACTTAGTAAGGAATTTTTATGCCAATTATGCACATGTTGGCATGCCTTATTGTGAAAGCTTTTTTTTTTTTTAATCTACACAACATATATTATATAAAACAGTCATACATAAGTAAAATAACATTCTTGCATAGGAAAGTTATCTCACCAATGTGCGCATAGGGGAGTCACCTCTCCAATTGTACTACATTTCTCTCATAAGAGAGTTATCTCACTAGTTGTGTCATTCCATATCTCACTCGAAGGAGTTATCTCTCCAGTCGTATCATATGTTTTATATATAATATTCTTTCATAGAAGAGTTGTCTCATCGATTATGCTCATAAGGAAGTTGTCTATCTAGCCAAACCTCATATTTCATAGATAACATATATGCAATTCACATCATATTACATTAAAACATCTCATTTCACATCAAGTATGTCTTTTATCAATATATTGGCATATTTTGGCACATACATAAAGAAATTATGATGCATGAGTGCATTAGACGTTAAACTATGGAGAAGCCCTCATTTAGTATCACTATTCCATAACTCGCATTACTCTTCCTTTATCCTTGATCCTTGGTATCATAGACACCCATACACATAAATAAATCTATATTAATATATTTAAAATATGTTGAGTTATCTCAACTCAACCATGTATGTTCTATGTATAAAAGAAACTATTATTAGGCAAATGACTCATAAGGACATTTAAGTCTAAACTTGTACTAAGCTTGCATTTTAGTCCAAATACTAAAGTTATATACATAACCTTTTTTTGTGTCAAGGTCCATTTAGGATCTTAAATCCATCAATTGACATTCATTAACATGCATATCCATCATTAATTTCATGTTAAGCACTTTAATTCTCATATTTCATAAACTTTCTTAACCTTTATAATTTAGTCTAGTTTTGCAATTAACTTCCAATTACATATTATTAACCCTATTTCTTCTCTCAATTAATTAATTAGCATTATAATACATTCATCTAGTCTATTTCCATATTATTAATCTTTATATAAGTATCAATTTTATAATCATGGTCTAAATTTAACATTTATAAAAAAAAAAAGTGATAAAAATTAAGATTACCCATTGAGACATCATGAATTGAGAGGGTTTATGTCGTTAGGGTTGCATGAGGAAGATAAAGAAATTATCTCAAGAAGCCTGACTAGAGTCACCATATCGACACTACCATGCACGATGGTTGAAGCTTACTATAAATGGCCATTGGATGAAGCCTACACCAGCCAAAAGCTCTTATTGTCAGGAGTCCATAGAAACTAACAGTGTCATTATTCTAGCCTCCATTTGATATAAATCAACCTAAAAAGTTGTAAAGGTCAAAAAATTGTGATTGAATGCTAAGTTATCGTCTAACCTCCAAATCAAGTGATTTGGATGTGTATTAAAAGCTCTTGACATGAGCTTTTCCTAGCCACTAGAATCACTTAATTTGGAGCTATGTTTGAGATATATGGGCATTTGAAAATTCTTCTCCTTTCTAATTTTTAAAAGCTTTTTGTTATTGTTTGCGACTATTTTTGGCTAAAGAAGGTGGGTCGGCCAAGGAAGGAGCTACTAGTCTCTCTCTCTCTCTCTCTCTCTCTCTCTCTCTCTCTTATAGACCGATTTGGAATGGACAACAAAACAAGATTTGCTTCCCCTTTTATGCTGCCTCCACCTGATTATGGTTGGTCTATTTGGGCTAACCATTGATTAATAGAAAAACTCTTTGTTTTTTTATTATAATACATATAGAAAAAACTCTACTATATAAAATAATATCACATAGAATAATTTAACCTACCAATAATAATCTAAATTATATTTAACATAATTTAAATCCTCTATAATTAAAATTAAATCAATTTTAATCAATAAATTATATGAACTTTAATTACATAAATATTTAATTAAATAACTTAAATAAATTAATTTTAATATCAAATTAATAAATTATATTAAATATACTATAATGTAATTGTTGGCCCTTGTACACTAAAAAGGATAGTTGAATTGATGGGAAATTTAAATTTTGGAGGCAAAGTTAGAGAAGTAAGTTTAAAAGGAGTAGAAGACTAGATGGCACAAAGGATTTGTAGTCATTTGGATGTTAACAAACCCTATATCCACTCCTTAATTCACTAATTAGGTATTTCATTATCACTAAATGGTATTTCATAAACTCTCAACAAACTTTACACTTTGTATTTTACAAGGCTCACACATAAACTTACAAGTGTGTTGTCCCTAGGCACCAAGAAGGGGGGTTGAATTGGTGTTTAAAAATTTAAACTAAAGATTAAGAGAAGAAGAAAGAATTGCAAGGAGACAAAGATTTTATAGTGGTTCGGGCAAAACAATCCCTACATCCACTCCCC
>CATIWR010690645.1:0-24865 GCA_949677035.1 Omphalea diandra | reverse complement strand
ACCTTCACTCGACTTAATATATTATTGTAATCTTTATCGCCCACAAACACACCCCAAACCTTTTTTTCTATAAAAATATATATATATATATATATATATATATATATATATATATATATATATATATATATATATATATATCAAGGGACCACTTCATCATGCTTTGATTGTGGACCGCTTTCCCAATCCGTATACACCTAGGCATTTACAAATACTCTATTTTATCTTTGTATTTGCATGTAATGCCAATGCATCTACCCCTAGTAATAGCATAATGAGGTTCGATTTTAGAAAAACCCCTCCAAGCATAATGACAAAGCTAATATATATAAAAAAAAACTTACTAAATTTAGCTCCTTTGGAAGTTGACTCAGTGTTCCCAACCACATGCAATTGCACTTCATAACAAAAAGAGGAATAGGTTTGCTCAACAAAGATTGAATCCTTTAGTGTTTGTAAACTATAATCGAGAAGACTTCATTGACCCCTTTTATTTTCATGATAATGGTGATTGTAATAAATGGTTGATGGGTAGATTGATGAAGCAAAAGAAGATGATGAATTTGTGTTTCAAAATGATGATTTAACATGTATTTTACTTGCTAGAGCTGTTGGATTGAAGAGAATGTCTATAATATTAGTGGAGGAGAAGGAGGAGGAAGAGGAGGAGCAAAAGGAAAAAAATGTCATACATGCATCTATTCGAAGTGGAAAGCTTAAAAATCAAGGCCAAAACACCATCTTCTACTTTGAGTGATCCAACTCCTCTCATATTTAAAGATGAGGAAGAAGAAGAGATTGATATTGAAAAATATAATGAGAATGATGAAAAAGAGAATCTTGAAAATGAATATGGTGATGTTAATGATGAAGATAATGATATTGATATCAGAAATTATGCAACTCTTGATGAAGAGTAATTGTCTTAATCTTATTTCAATTAAGACTATTTAGATTTTAGTAGAATTTGGAATTATGAGCTAAGACTTTTTAAAACACTTATTTGGCTTTTTTTTTTTTCAACTTCAAAAACAAAAGTGTTCCTGGGATCTTTAATGGTTGACCTTTTATGTTATTAATATTAGAACTCTTAAGTAACTTATTTTTACAATAATGAATAATTAATATTATTTGAAAATAATTTCTTTAATTTGTGATGCATCTTATGTTCCTTAGGCAGACACTTATGCCTTGAGTCTTGTGCTTAGGTGATAGAACCCTTTTGTGCCTAAATGCACCTTACATTTTTTTTTTTATATAACTATGGGACTTTGAGAATTGTGATATAGATTTGATGGGCTATAAAAAAAGGGGCAGATAAAAAAACAAGCTCAATATATATAAATATTATAATAAAAAGCCGAATATAAATAAATATTTTTTAAACTTTGCTTGTTACTTGATAATGCGTAAGTACGAATAAGTTTTAACTGAGATGATATACGCTACAGCTATAGTAGTCTTATCAATTTTAAATTGAGTCTCAACCGTGATTTGAAAAGAATAATAAAAGTCATGAACAAGTAATAAAAGAAAGACAACAGACCAGCGAATACAAATATAACAAATGAGATCAAGAGGTAGCTACTAGCCAAATCCCAGATACAAAACAAGTAGTCCGCATCCGTCCCCTCCAATACAAAAGCTGTCCCCATAATTCTCCCAAAGAATGCAACCGAATTATATATAAAGCTCAAAATCAAATACAGGCAATAAACGATCTCATCACCGTACAGGAGCTAAAATGGCGGCCATTAATATATATATATATATATAGCCAAAAAGTAACAACACAAAAATGAGAACAAAATTAATGAAGAAACTGATCAGACGGACATAAACATGTCTAAAGTAGCAGCAACCAGAGGAAAGACCATCCAAAGGCCAAGCTCCCAACCATCTCCAGGGATAACATCTTTTCTACTCCACTCTGCAACAACAATTTTTGCAACAAAAGTTGGTATAAGTTAAAGTAAAATTGAAGTACAAATGTTTAATGAAGCAATTGTAACCCATTTCTTAAGGGTACTTTTTCTATCAAACCTAAGATTTGGGTATAACCTAAGAATTCCCCTTCCTTTAGATTTCCCATGCATCAAAGAAAAAAAACACAAAGGAGAGCATCAAACCTTAGGGACTGGATCCACTTAGATGCAGTATTAACCCAGAAGGAAAAGGGTTTGAGAAGATTGAATTTTGGGCGAAATATGTGTGCAAGATTTGTTGGCCCAAATAGGCCGGCCACATTCTATAGGTATTTTTTCCAAGTCTCAGCTATGCTACTGTATCATTTTCAGATAGCATCTTAGGACTATAGGGTTAAGCTGGCCCACATACATACATAGGCATAAACTATGTTTTTTGGAGTTGGGATTTTGTGCCTCGTGCTCTACCCAATCGCTTATTGTACTCCCTCTTTTCGTGACACCTGTCAGCTCCACCACGTCTCCGTTCTTTCGTCCAACATTACTACTGTCTTTGCATCGACCCAGAATATTCTACCGTCACGCGAACGAGTTGCATTGGGTTATTGACTCCAAGTTCAACCCAAAAATAGAAAGGCTTTACACGGTACCGCACGACTATCATTGATCGGATAGGCATCAACACATGCCTACTCTATGGATCCAAGCAGGTTAAACATTGACTCGTTCGCTTCTTATAACAAGTAACTCGAAACACACCGTATCATATGCTAGTGCTGCTCGCACCCGATAACTGTATGTTTTGAAAACACGGAGCCAAAACATGAGATGACCCAAAACATTGCACAACAACATAAACACCCACGGCGTACGTTAGCAGACTACAGGGTGCTTCCTCTGCATTGCGCTAGAACGTAGCTGCACTATGAAGTATCCAACTACGGGAATACTAATACGTGTGACCAGTTTAAAGAAAAAAATAATGCATAGATTGAAGTAAAATACCACATCTGTGCCTGCTGGTCCTGGGGAGATAGACCCCAAGCTAGGAGCTGGAGCTCCCGTAGGTGGTGCTGGTGGACTTGGCGCCAACGGAGATGGAGCTGGAGCCTTCAACTTCTTCTTACTTGGAGCTGGAGCCGGAACCTGAGGCGGTGGAGCAGCAAGAGGAGCCGGAGGTGGAACAGCAGGAGGAGGAGTTGTTGGAGGGGGAGTAGCAGGAGGGGGAGATGCCGGAGGTGGGGTGGCTGGAGGAGGAGAGGCAGGCGGTGGGATGGCTGGAGGAGGAGAGGCAGGCGGTGGGGTGGCTGGGGGAGGAGAGGCAGGCGGTGGAGTAGCTGGAGGTGGAGATGCAGGTGGTGGAGAACTTACGGGAGGAGGAGTAGCCGGTGGTGGAGTGGAAACTGGAGGAGGCGTAGCAGGAGGTGGAGATTGAGTTACTGGTGGAGGAGCTGAAGCTGGAGGAGGAGTGGTGGTCGGAGTTGGTGGAGCAGGGGTGGCATTCGGAGGACTCGCAGGAGTTTGGCCTCCGACGCCGGCAATGACAATGCAGATCAAAGAAAGAAAGATGGTAGCCTTTTGGTGCCTCATTTTTCACTTACGATTCTCTCGCTCAGTGACACGATGAATGAAGACACGCAATAAATAGGGAAAGAAACAGAGCTCGTAGTGTTAGGAAAGTTCTCAATTTTGAGAGGGACCCACCGTCTGTCTACCAGACAAATATGCACCGTCGGATCGTGCAACATCGTGGTAGCGTCTAAGAATGCATGTGATTTGGGTGAGTGACACGTGGGTTGTCGCCAGCTATGGGAGGTTTAGTAGTTAGAGATAATCATGGTGATGATCATGATATTGAAATTTTTTAATTACGTTTAGTTGTGTGGTGATTATTGTTTACGAACCATCTGAATTTGGGTCGTTAATACATATTTAGCAGAAGCAAAGCTAATTTCTGTATTGGTAAGTAAGAATAAACAAGAGTTGATATTTTATGATGCATCTTTTGGCATTTTGGTATCTTTGTTTTTCTTTTTTCTTTTTTTGAGTGATTGAGGCATCTTACATATCTGTTTAATGCATTTAAAAATATTAACTTAAAAAATTAAATTCAAAATACAAATTCACTTACCATTTAGAGTACTCTGTCTGCTAAAAAAGTTACCTATTATTCTTTTTGAAACGTCTTAAAATGTATGCCAATTTCATTAAATAAAAAAATATTTATAATTATTTTTTTTAATTTATCTAATTAATTATTAAATTGTAAAAATATATTTATTTTTTCATTAAATATAATTAAGGATATGAATGAAAAAATATATTATAAATTGTGAGTTTACAAAACGTTAAATATTTTTTCTTCAACAATATGAACAATGAAAGTGACAATTTTTTTAACATGAAAAAGTAATTTTTTTTAATATTAAAAAATTACATTTATGAAATTTAAATTTTAACATTTACTGTTAAGCAGTTTTAACTTAAATCACCTATTTCATGCCAACTGACTTTTGAACTTTTGCCTTGAAGTTTTGATATTACTTTCAAATAACAATTAGAGCCAAGTGATTTATAAAGTTGATTTTGAGTTGTATTAAAGTTATCATCTTAGAACAAGGACAACATTTTAACACATATTAAAAATATATAAAACATATTGATGTATAATATTACATATTATTAAATACATGAAAATAACGTCATACATACATAATATATAGAAATATTTATATATAATACGCATTCGATCAATCGGTGATTGTTTAATATAGAAAATCAAAGCTGAATTTGAAATTACAATTTTAATATAGAAAATCCACTGCAAATATGACTATTAAAATAATAAAAATAAAATTTTAATCATATCCATTGTTAATAAAATTGTAATAAAAGTTCTAGACTTGTAATAATTTATTTGTTCAATCTTAAAAAACTAAATTTGTACAATAATTTGTTGTAACTCACTAAACATGTTTAAAAATAAGAAAAATAATTACAAAATAATTAAAATTTAAAGTCATTTTGAAGAATGTCTTAATTTGTTAAAATGAAATATAATTACAAAAATATATCAGAGTTCAATTAAAGAGAAATATTTTACACCAATATATAATTTACATTGGATTAATAGAGACGGAAAATATTAAAATAATATATAAGTTATGCAGTACAGTAATACAAGTAGATTAAATGACCTCCGTTTATTTTTCTTCTATATTCAGTTTTTTTTTAAAAAAAAATTATTGCATTTCTTAATGTTAATAATTTATTAGAAAATAATATCATTAGAATTCCAAGAAAATCAATGTCGTTAGTAAAAACTATTTAAATTACAAGAATTTATTATAAAATTTAATAAAATTATCAAAATTAAATTTCTTAATTTTTGTATAATCTTTATTTCTTTTGGATTATGTATTGGGATATTACTTTATATTATATTACATTATGATCAATGAATTAATTGAATTCATTGTATTGATTACATCTAAATATGATAAAAATATATGAACTTTTTTTTTTTTTGTCTTCAAGAAAAATGATAAATATCATAAACAAGAAAGGGAAGCATCCTTGAGAACCAAAAATCTATGAACATTTGAAAATATAAACATAATTATTATTATTTTTTGCTAAAAATGATATATAAATCTGAAATGAGGTATGATACATGATATATTAATATTTTGAAAAATCATAGAAAGTTTCCAATACAAATTCATTGTTCATCATGTTTCAACAATGATTAAATGAGTTTTTTTTTTTTTTTTGACGTAGGATTATTTTATAATGATGATTTATTATCAAAACTTTGAAGTATTTCATCTAAAACAAGTCTTTTTACGTAAATTTATTTAACATGTAATATAAATCAGAAGAAAATGTTTCTAAAGCATAATATCGACTTGAATATTTTTTAATATGCTTTTTATCGATTACTTTAATAAAATTTCAATATCAATAATATAGTTGGATTATAAATCATTTAAAGAAACTGCCAACAATAATTTTTAAGTGTAAATATAAAATATTATAGTGAGAACTTTTCACAGCATAATGAACATTATAAAAATTACACCAAATGAATTGTAGAAAGTATTTGCTCTTTTTTACACTTGTATGCATAAATAGAAAGCATCCTGAATAAAAAGCATGCTTTTGATATTATAATAATTAATTTTGATAACTGAATTATTTTATATAGTAAAATATGTTAAAATTATTTTATCCAATTCAACATCGGATATATATAAAAAAAATTATTTGTTAGAAATACTATACTCAACATGTCATCTAATATCATGTGTGGATGTTATAAATGGAATTATCTTAATTACATTTGTAATAAAATTTGAATAGTTACAACATAAATAGATTATATCATTTTAAGTGAAGCTTCAAAATGTAATATAGAAATTAAATAAGTATAAATTAGAAATTTCTAATATTGGATGTAGAACAATTAATTTTAAGGAGAAAATAATATCAATTTTGCACTTAAAGTAAATGTAATATAGAACTTAAATAAGTATAAATTAGAAATTTCTAATGTTGGATGTAGAAGAATTAATTTTAAAGAGTAAACAATATCAATTTTTTACTTAAAGTAAATGTTTTGTAGTGTAAAAATGTTTGAAGGGTGATAATATCATTTAACAATTTAAAATTTGTCTAGTTGCGTATAGATAAATTAATAATGAACAATTAACTAAGAAATATAGGCATATTATTAAGGATTCATTATTAGTTTCCTCTAGTATGAGTGTCAAGGTTTTCTCTTTTGGAAACTAGGGTTAACTTAGTTTTGGATCATTCTCCATCTATTGGATTTCATCCTCCTGTTATGTTTTTTTTCTATTTTGTCACTCTCCTTCCTTCCATCACATCCTTTTTTATCCATTCTTTTTCTTTTGTTGAGTTATATTTTTCCCATCGTGTTTGCTTAGACTCTAATATTCTAACTTCTTTATCTTATGCTTTTAAGCAATCTTAATTTGGATTGATTTGTGACTTTCTTTATGTTATCATCTTATTATGGCTTCTCTGGTTTGTTTGGTGGATTAAACAACTTCATGGCTAGGGTTTAGAATTTAAGACTTAACTCAATTTCAAATATAACAAAGGATGATTAGGAAAACATAGTCCTTGATGTCAAAGTTATACAAATCCTGGATCCCTTTGTTTCATTGCAAGGTTGGTAGAGAAGTAGTTAAACTATAGAATCCTATAAAGGTAATGATAAAGATTTTTAACCCTAAATATATGGTTGAAGCTTAAAATTAGGGAATAAACTTTTTCCTTCTCTAATTTCATTAATAGAAAGACAAACAATGAGTTCTATAAAATGAACCATAACACTTTGATAAGCACTTGTTCATTCTTAAGGAGATCGATGGGTTTGAACAAGCTTTAAGTATGGATTTATTTTTGTGACTCTTGGTTAAAAGCCTATGACTTACCATTAAAGCTTATGAATGAACTGGTGGCGTAGTTGTTAAGTGCCAAGGTTGGTAAATTTATACAGCTTGATAAATTAAATGAGTTAGATTGGGTTAAGTTTCTTCAATTTAAAGCTCATGTGGATCTTTAAGAATCCTTAAAGGGGAAGGGGGGGAGGGGGTCATTTTGAAACTACACCATTCTCAAACAATTTAGGTGTAATTGAAATATGAAAATTTGACAAACCTTTATTATTAATATGGATGATGCAAACATTCCTTTAAGGCACATGGCTATCATAATGATAGAAATGAGGAGGATCCATCAACGTTTACTTATGGAGAATGGATATGTTCCTTCCCTCTGAAGGGATTTATAATGATCTTCAATAGTCAAAACTTTAAGAAAAAAGTATATTAAAGATAAGGATGAAACAAATATTGTTAAGAAAAATATAAGAGGCAAAAACATGCAATTAGGATAGTAAAACCTAATTACTATTATTAATAATATAGATGATCCCAACCAAGGTGTGAATAATATGGTTTTAAACCTACTACATATGAATATGGACTTGAAACAAACTAGAACAAAAAACCTTATTATTACCATACCTGCCTCTAAACCCTACATACTAGTTTCAACCTTTCCATAAACAAAATAGAACTCATTATCTTAATGATATCAAGGTTAAGTACATAAATTCTTTATAACGTGTCCTTAATACTTTGAATGCCAACATTAAGACTGCTTTATATTCCAAATTCCCTCAAAATAATGACTTTTCCTTGATTTTGGTTTTAGACAAGTAGCCTCTAAGTCACATGACTCCTTAACCATAATATTTTGGTTTGCAACATGTTTCAACATTTACAAGTGAAGCTATGCTAATACCTTTCCCCACTATCAAATCAAGACCTTCACAAATAAATAATCGAACTAAAATAATCTTGACTCAATTTGTAGGGCGTAATTTTGCTCGCTGTCTACATGTTAATAAGTCTTCTTAACCTTTTCCACCTTTGTATGCATTTTTGCTTGATAACATTATACCTATGCTCAAATTGATAGCTTAATTCATTCCATCCTTGCACTAGTATTAGAACCTTTATACATGGTAGTATTGCATTCCCATATACATATTTATGAAACATATCACTAGTCACCAAGCTCTACCAACTAAGACCATTACTGAACTCTTAACATCTATCAATGTAAACCACATACTAATACATATTATGTCCTTCTATGTAAGTGTTTTGGCTCCTTATGCATACATTCTCGAGCCTAAATCCATCACCAATCACTAATTTCCACTAACTAAAACCATTATTGAAAATTTAGCATATATCTATGAAACTCCTCCATCAATATATTCTGAAACCAACTATATAGAATCGTTTACTTAGAAAAAAATAGAAAAAGTTGGAATGGTCAAGAAACTTTTATTATATTAGTGAGATTCTGAGACGTTATGCTATGTGAAGATAACTTCAATAAAATAAGGTCATACCCAAAGAAAGATGAATGATAACTTATTTAATATTCCTTGCACCATTGCTTTCATAATGAAGGTTTTTTTATAATCTCACTAATAATAATGAATTGCCTAAATTAGAAATATCGTAGGGTTGGAACCCACATGTAGTTTTTTTCAATAAACGATTTAGTTTTCCTTATGAAAATCATGTTTAAAAAAATGAAATGGAAACATTGAGATGAAAGTTAGGTTATCAATTTGGTATTAAAACTGGTTGTAATAGTAGGCATGACGACATAAGGGATTAGCTTGTTTTGATTTGGAATGATTTGATGGTTACTTCTTTATCTTATTCATTACACCATATTAATGTTAGTTTAAATGACATTATGGGTTTATTTCATTTTCATTTTATTAGGTTGTATAAATGGCCAAAAGAAGGAAATAAAAAGACTATATAGGCTACTCCATGAATTAAAATTAACTTCATTTTTCCTTTGGTTATATAAGGGATTTAATTAAAATCCTATTATAAAGTGAAAAATAAAGAGGCCAACCATAAGACTTCTCTTACATGTATGCTTTTAAAGTGCAATAACATATCTCCTTCCTAATGACCTAGGTTTTAAAAACTATAAATTCACATGGTCAAATGGTTTAAAATGAAGATTCCAAGATATAAGAATGCATTGACATATATCTTAGCTTTAAATCCTGGGTCAAACTTTTTCCCTCACTATCTTATTAGATAAGGTTTGGATCATTCTCCTATCCTATTAATCTAGTTGCTAGAGTACAATAAGAATTTTAAGAAAAAAAACCTTTTAGGTATGATGCAATATGGCTAAAAGGTGGAACCTATAAATATGTAGTTGATGCTTAAAATTCCTTCACCAAATAGTTTGATGACTTTAATAAAATAATTTCATACAATCATGATCTAAAGAAGTGGAAATTTTCTCACTTCAACATGGTCTCTAGATAGCTTTAACAAAAAAATCTTATCTTTTAGAGTTACAACAAGCCATCCAAATAGTAAAAGTTATAAAACAAATATGGGCTTTAGATAACAAGATAATAAATTTAGTACACAAAGAGGAGATCATACATGCTCAACATTCAAGAGTTTCTTTGTTGAAGAAGGGGATCAGAATATTGAGTTTTTTCATAAGAAATTTATTGTCAGTAAAAAGGGAATTACATTGAATGTCTTTAAAATGCTAATAGGCTTCAAGTACAAGATGAATTGAGATAACATCAACTTTTACATCTTGCTATGTGGATTTGTTTAATACATCCAGGACTTTGAAGATGTTAATAGTGCTAAATTCAGTTCAAAGAAAACTCACTAATAAAAAAACTCAAGACTCCTAGTACCTTTCACAAAGGAGAAAGTTTATCAATCTCTTAAGTAGATGCATTTACTAAAACACCTAGCTTAGATGGTACACCTACCTTTCCTTTTGAAACTTTTACCAAACTATAGGGCTTGATGCCTCAAGCATTATTCTTGATGTTCTTAATCGTAAAGTTAGTTCTACATACCTAATTCACACTTTTATAGCTTTCATACCAAAAAAAAAAAAAAAGTCTATGTCCCTTAAGGATTTTAAGGACATTAACTTTTGTAATGTTATCTTTAAATTTATAACTAAAACCATAGTTAATGGGTTGAATCTTTCCTCTGAGATATTATCCATTAGAAACAATCTATTTTTATTTTGATTAGCTTTCAGGTTTTCCATTACCTAAAGAATTCTCATAGGAAAAAATATTGATATTTTACCTTTAAATTAGACTTCAGTAAAGCCTATGATAGAATTAAATAGTCTTTTATTTACAAAATATGATGCCAAAATTGGCTTTGCTATTTCTTAGGTTCATCTTCTTATGTGTTATGTTACCTTTGTTTCATATTTTAATTTAGTTAGTGGTTGCCCTTATGACAAGTTTACCCCCTAAAGGGGTCTTTCCTAAGGTGATCTCGTATTTCCTATTTTGTACTAATTTCATATATATTTGATAAGTGAAACAACAAGGTGATCTATATAGCATCAACATTTGCAAAGGTGTTCCTTCAATTTCATAATTATTTTTTATTGATAACAATATCCTGCTTAGAGAAGTTATTAAACTGAAGAGAAATTATTATGCCACAATTTTAGAAATTTATGAAAAAGCATAAGGTCAAAAGATCAATATAGATAAACTAGAGATCAATACAGATAAGGCTTTAAATTAATGAAATATCATAGGTCGTGAGGTACCTGACTATTCAAAGTACTTAAGATCGTTAATGATTATAAGACATTCTAAGAAACAAATGTTTTCTTGCCTTGTTGATAAAGTGGTTGGGAGTTTGAAAAGTTGAAAAGAACATCATCTATCTGAAGACAAGAAAGAGGTTTCAATTAAAGCTATGGTACAATCCATTCCTAACTTATTTTTTTATTATCTCAATCCATTTATGATATATGAAAGTTAGTTTCATAATTTTGGATGAGAGGAAGTTATAATAGTATAATGGGACTTGATAACTTGCAGGGAAAAATAAGGATGGCTAAGCTTTAAAGATGTCTATGGTTTCAACCTAACAATGCTTTAAAAATAATTTTCGAGACTAACTTAATAAAAAGACTCTTTAATTAGTTTCCTTTTTTATAGCAAAATATTTCCTACACTCTTATATCTCATAAGCTTCATTTGGTAGGAACCTAAGCTACACATAGTGTTTTTTCTTCGAGGTGGGTAATTTAAAAAAGGTTTTCTTTAGGAGTTAGAACATGTTATAGCATTTTAATTAAAGGTAATAGATAGGTGCTTCAATTAAATGTTCAAAATCTAATCGTTTTGTCATTCTTTCCATCCTTTAACAATGGTAAGTGATCTTATCTCTTATTAGGATTTGGAATTTGACTAATTTCTTTTTCTTATCATTCAAATTTAACAACATTTTAGCCATCCCATTGAGTCAAAATAATCTTATTGATAAGATGGCCTTTTCTTCATTAAGTTAGGACAATACTTAATAAATAGTGGCTACTGCTTGGTTTGGGAGTATATGAGAGCATAATGACTTAGCTCATCCAGTGACAGTTTAATTCCCTTTCAATCTTTATGATGTAATATATGGAATATGGATGTTTCCTTAAAATTATGGCAAGCTTGCCATTTGTCTTTAACTATTAACCAAGGTTCACTCATAAAAGTGTCATCGTTGAACGTCAATGCACGGTATATAAGGAATCTAAGGAAATTATTTGTTGGTCTGCTTCTTAAAGCCAAGTAATTGGATTAAAGATATAACTAAGAATTGATCATGTTATATAATAAATGCTTTATCTTTTCACTTTTTCATAACTATATGGAATTAGGTTATATAACATTAATCAATATGGTAACGCTTAAAGGCAAAGTTCATGGAATTCATGCACTTTGGAGAGGTAGTTATAATTAGGAGTTATAACTATTAGATATTTATTTCATCAAAATGTTATTCCCAAACTATTCCTGGTTAATGTTCTATCAAGATTGGACATTGATAGAGTTATAAGACTTGTACATGTTATGTTCCTTACTTGAGGGTCAAGTAAGTTACTTCATAGGCATAAGTATATAGGATACTTCAAAATAGCATGTGGGAACTTGCTGTGAACAAGTTTACTAAATGGTCCACTTGACAAGGTGATGTGGAGCATTATTTATGTGTTTATGGAAGTCTCTCATAAGAAGTATTTAAATGATTTTATGACTTGAGATCATCATTGAGTCTTATCATGGAAGGGCTATGTTTTGATTTACAACTTCGGTTATCCTAACAACAAATCACTCATAAGGCCTATTTTGGGTATAACATAAATATGATGGAGGCAATGAATGATCAAGATAGTATTCATTGGCCTAAGATACAATGGGGACATCTTACATGTTTTTAATTAATATTGACTGAAAAATCATTATATGGTTTGATAGATGATTAAAAGAATGTCTTTTATTATGTCATCAATGTCAATGATTAACAAAGAAGAACTAAGAGATATCAATATAAAAAGGACACTAATCCAGTCCTTAGGTTCGATTAGATGTCATACAATGAAGGGATAAAATTATAATAAAAAATTCACTATTTAGGGTTAGATTATGTGTAGTTAGAAGTGTCAATCATAATCTTTAAATATAAGTTAGTTAATTAATAAATTAATGATGAATTAAAGTAGTTTTAATTCATTTTTTTTTGGAACTTGTTAATTTAGAATTATAACTTATATTTAATGTCAATATAATTAAGAAGCCTAATGGGTCTCACATAATAAGGTTTAAAGAGGAATTAAAATGAAATTAGATAATAGTTACATAATATGCCTCATCTTATATTTATTTATGACTTAATTATAAGAACTAAATAAGTTCGAGGACTTAAGCCTAATGGGCTTAATTGAATCTAACTAGATTAGGTTAAGGAGTTACTTATATAAGGAAAATGAGAGGTCAGCCCAAAAAAAAAAAAGAAAAGAAGAAAATAACATTTTGAGCTAAGGAGCAATTCACATATATCACTTTAATTTCCTTAGGGCATTTGTCTAAAGAGAAAAACCCTAACCTCTCTCTCTCTCTCTTTTTCTTATGATTTTTTAGCATCTTTATTAAACCTTCACCTCCTTTACTTGAGGAGTTCAAACAATTTCCTTGTTATTCTCGTGTGGATATTATTGGAGACTAAGCATAAAGAGATTTGGGAATAGTTATGATTTGCTACAACCCATTCATGGTGATATGGTTTTTGGATTTGCAAATTGAGATCAAATTTCTAATCTTTTAGATTAGTCTATAATCTTTGTTAAACATTAATAAGATCTGAATAGAAATCAAATTATAATTTTAAATTTTCATTTCCACTGCATACAACTAAATTATCTAAAGATTAAGATTCTCAATAACATCAAATATATGCTATATAATTATATGCATACCCATATGACATAGAGACTATGTTCCTTTATGAATTTTTTTTTTGCTAATAATTCTCTAAATTTTAGTTTTGATATAAGTTTTGTCTCTCTTTGTTAGGTTCATCCAATAAATAATAGGTGAATATAAATTTATAAGGCCCTATGGCAAGCTTACAATGGTCATCTTTTCAAGGACATCCTTATAGATCCACATTAAGTATTTGTCGGGTTTTGTAGAACATGCACAATGAAAAAGAAAATTTTTTTCTACAAATATAAGGATCCATGCAATTCGATTAAATCAAAAAGAAGAATGTGAAAAATACCAATTCATGCAAAAAGTGACAAATTTTTTGGAAGGAAGAGAGAGGATTTACACCGATAATACCCTACCTTGAGCTTAAAGCCAGATCAAGGCATCACCAAAGGATGATCGCCCTTTGTAGGTATCCATATGAATATGCTACTTCTAAAACATAGGATGTGCTAGCACTAAGGTTTTCTTTCTTTCCTTTTGTGTTTTTTGAAGAAAATATAGATATACTTTTCATATAGAAAACCCTAAAAGGTTGATATTTAACCATGTAACATACTTAAAAAGATTCTTATAGGAGAGTTATCACCTTTTAAGCTTATTAGTTTACTATTAATAATTAGCTTAGCTTTTGTAAGTTTAACTCCTACTATATTTTCTTATATGATTCTTCTTTTTTATTCTAATTCATATGAATGTGATACATGAAATACAAAAAAGAATTAAGGGAAAGTAGTATAATGTCACAATAAATAATATTTACTTACAACTAGCTTTTCTTTCCTTGAAGAAGTCTTTATCCTTCGGTAGTAGTCTTGGTATCCTCCTAGCCCATAATAATAGTCTAAATCATACATTATCATCTTCATTTTTAGCCATAAAAGAGAATCAAGCAAAAATCCTTAACTCCTAACTAAATTGCAGGTTCCATAACTAAAATCCTAACACCTAAATATATCCATTGCAAACCCAACATATAATTAACTCTAGAATATCAAAGAAAATCTATTTGAACTACCAATTATAAAGATTAACTATAACCTAGGTTGAATCCATAATTATCTTTTTCAAGACCATCAAACCTTATCTAAAGAAAACTTAGTTGTGCATGAGGTTTTGATGCTATAATTATATCTAACATATTAGAAATGAGTCATTATTTGATCACTTGAAAAAGGTTAAGCAAAATGGGTCCTCTGGAGCCAATGAACACACTTGGGTTCCTTGAGAAAAATACTTAAATGTTGAAGCAAACTTCATAGTTAAAATAAACTCATGTTAATCTTAATAGGTTTCGTGTTTAGTTGAAGATCTATAGTGTCAAGATCTCAAAGGAAACTAAGTAGGATGTTTGAGTTTTAAGAGAGCGGTTTTTATGAGAGAGAAATCCAAAAATTATCATATAATACAAAAAGTTATAATTGGTCAAAACCTGTTTAAGGTGGTGTAATGGTTGTTTAAAAAAGAGAACGTGGCCTATTCAAATTACCTAATTTTTAGAATCAAGCAAAATATTGAATGGCCTTGGGGCTTTGCTTGAATAGTTGTGTTATATGACTACCAATGAACACAACTGTGCAGGTTAACTTGAATGGCCCATTTAACCTAATGTTTTAGAATCTTCAATTAATTAAATTTTATCTTACTTTTTAGACTAATCTAACTCATCTAAGATATGCTTTAATAGCTTAAATAATTCTAGATATTACTAAAGAAGCATTAAACACTTTAAAATCTATTCCTTAGCATACTTAACATACATACATATTAAAAAAAATGTACAAATAACATTGGATGGTGTTACATAATCTCAAGCCCTGAATGAGCCATCTTAACTTTCTTTGTTTCTTACCAAGAGGGGAGTGATCTTAACCCAATCAAGCCCTTGTTTAAGCATTTTCTTATTATCATTTTTATACATCTTCTTTTTACCATGATTAATCATGGCATAACTTCAAAAATTTCAAGTTATACTCAAAGGCATCAAACACATCATATAGTTTTTATGCAAACATTAAGGAAGAACTCTAGCTATATTACAACATATGCCAATGCTTTTAGTTTTGCATCTTTTAATTATCACATTTAGCTTATATATGTCATATATGATGCATGATCATATTATAATTCAATAAAATAATGACATTACAATAAGTAATAACCACTTACTACTTATTTTTGCTATTTAACTAAAATATGAACTTAGATTCTCAAAATTTAATATTCTTGGCGTCCTTCTTGCTCTAATGGTCTAAAAACACATGGTATCATAATCATTACTAATCATATAAGAGAATAGGAAGAAAACCCTATAAATCCAACTGAAGCTTATGTACCTCTTATAACTCTTGAACTTTTAGACATACCTATAATAAAAAATAATATAAATAACTTTTGATTATAATAGAAAAGTTAAATGAAGCCCCAATAGTAAGGACTAACCATCATTTAAGCATTAATTATAAGGATTAACCTTCATGAACTTAAAATATAATTGAACCAATACTAATTTGCATGTGATATTTACTATAATAAACTTATAGAAAACATGCTAAAAAAATAATATTATAACATTATTTACTTGAGTAAAGAAAGGAATAAATATGTCTTCTTAGAGCTTAAAATGAATAAAGAAAAACCCTTAGATTCCTAAGAAAAATCTCTAATATTAAATGACATGTAGTAGATCAAGTAAATCTCATATTAAAATGACTAGTTCAAGTGTTAAATCAAGTGTTTAGGGAGCAGGGAAGCTTAAAGAAATTAAAAAAAAAAAAAAAAAGAGCATTTAGAACACAAAAGAGGCGGTTTAGGAAATGAAATATGAAATATGGATAGGCTTTAAAATGGCACCACTGATGCAGAAGTTTACATGGTCTATTTGGAATCGTGTCAGGACTATGAACAACAAAACTTCAGCTTTATGCTAACACTATTTATGTTATGTTTGGTTGAAATGTCATTTAGGGTTTGTACTAGATGATGGCCCATGTGACTTGGGGCACAACCCTCAACTCTAACTTACTAATTGCACATCAAAGTAGAAACAGGCAAGAACACAAGGAAACAATATCAAACACATTCCTTGAAAAGGAATGAAAAGGGTCTCTTATTCAAAACAAAAAAAAAAAAAATCATAGATATTGAATGAGATATAATAGATCAAGTAAATCTCACACTAAGTTGTTCTAGTGTTAAATCAAGTGTAAGGGGAGTGAAGACACTCAAAGAAATGAAAGACTGTTAAAAACTCAAAAGATGCCGTTTGGAAAATGAAATCTGAAATAAGAGTATTTATGAGATTTAGAGTTGCATGGCCAATTTAGACCTAGCTTGGTTTGTGTGGCATTTTGGTCATGCCATACCTCATGTCAAGACTGTGAATAGCAAAACTTTGCCTTTATGCTGACACGACCAATGCCAAATCTGGTTGAAATTCTATTTAGGGTCTTTATAGACCATGGCCTATGTGATATGGGGGGAAGCCTGTGTCACTTTCAAAATCTGAATCCCGTTAAGTGCTATAATCTTAACTCTCAACTACTTTAACTCAACTATAAATTACTAAAAATACAAAATACTAGAAAATAACATCAAATACATTCCTTGAAAAAAAAAAGTGCAAAAGGGTCTTATCAGAGTTTGAAAAGAATGAAGAATAACTCTTGGGTCTTTATGAAAAATCCATAGAGATCAAATGAAACATAATAGATCAAGTAAATGTCATACTAATATGATCAGTTCTAGTATTAAATCAAATGTATAGGTTGTGGAGAAGCTCAAATAAGCGAAAGAGAGTATTTAGAAATCAAAAGAGGCAGTTTAGGAAATGAAATCCAAAATATGGATATTTGTAGACTTTAAGGTGGTAAGACTAGTGCATAATTTGGCATGTTCGAATGAAGTTTTGATCATGCTACACCCAATGTTAGGACTGTGAACAACAGAACTTCGGCTTTATGCTAAAACGACCCATGCCAAGTCCTGTTGTAATGTTATTTAAGGTCTATATTAGATCGTAACTGATGTGATATAAGGCACAACTTGTATCGCTTGCAGAACCTAATTTCCATCAAGTGTTATAATCTTAACTCTTAGTTATTGTAACTCTATAATTTACTAAAGTACATTAAAAATATAACCAAGCTAGAATACAAGGAAACGACATCAAACACATCTCTTCGACAACTATAACACATATATATGGCTAGAAAATATAAAAATAATATCAGTGGCATTATATTCTTTAATTGTATACCTCAAAATTAGTTGAAATTTTTTAAAATATATATTAGATTAACTATTAAATTTAATTTTTGCAAAAAATTGATATATAATTTTAAAATTCTATATTTTCATATGTCTCACAATTAAAAAAAAATATTTAATACATATTTGGTGATCATAACATGTTTTTTTATATTTTCCAACTTTAATTATGGGTACAATTAAGGTAATTTTGTTAAACTCTAACTAAAATTATCTATTTTTAAAAAAAAATTGAATAAAATAATAAATATATGAAAGTATCATTAACTAGTATTTGGCTCAATTTTAATTTAAAATTTATTTTATTTATAAATAAATTTTGTATAGAATTGATTAGTAAATGAATTTATATGTTTGATACCCTACAAAATAAAAATAGAATTTATTTCAAATGAAATAATTTTTTTGATTTGCATGTAGGATTTAATAAAATATTTTATTTTATAAAAATATTTTATTTTTTTTAAATTTTTTTATAAATATAAAAAAAGTATAAGAAAAAAAGGGGAGAGAGCGAGAGAGAGGGAAGAAAAAGAAAAAAAAAAGAAGAAAAGGAAAAAGAAAAGAGAAAGAAAATTAAAAAAAATATTTTAACTAAGGGTATTTTTATTATAATTAAAAAATTTTATAATTTTAGAATTCATTTGTAAATTTTATTAAATTTGATAGAATTTGATTTAATTATAATTAATTTCAATAATTTAATGAAATAAAATTTTAAATAAAAATATAAAATATAAATTTATAAATGAATTGCATATGAACTATAGAATTCATTTATAGGAAAGAAAAAAATAGGCCTTCTTTTAGTAATCTGGTATGAAGATAAACTTAAACTCATAATATTGCATTGCAACGCTATTTTTTCATTAAACAAAATTAATGTTCTTCTAGCTATCCAATGTGGAACGAGAACACATATTGACGTGTAATTGAGTCGAGTCGAACTCTGTTAAGTTCAAACTCGATCTCAACTTGAAAATTCGAATTTTGAGCACAATCAAATTTCAATTTTTAAGCTCGAGCTCGGTTAAGTACGCGGATACTCAATATCGATTTGATTATACTTGTATATTTATATAATTGTTTTGTGAATTCTATAAATTGAAATTTAGGTTTGAATAAACTCAATTAAGCATGAATCGATAAAACTCGATTAATAATATTGTAAATATGTATAAACTTGATTAAACTCGCGAGTCTCTTCAGTCAAGTATTTTCAATCTCGAATTTAGTTCGCTTGATTATTCGAGTATCTTGAGCTTGAGTTTGGCTCAATTAATCTCGAGTCAATTTCGAGTATTTTTCAAATCGATCTCGAGTAGTTTGTGAGTTGTCTCGGTTCATTTACACTCCTAAATACATATATATCATTTTCTTTAAAAAAATCAAAATATCATGATTATTCCTTTTTCTAGGTGAGGAAACAGGGTGATGATAACTGGACCCTTAGCTCGTGTGCTGAACCTTTAGTCCTCACAATTTTATAGCACATAGCATTACATTGAATTGGCAACTGGCAAAATGTAATTTGTACGCTAAGTTTTTGGCATAAGCAGCCAAAATTGTAGTTGGTACGTTGGATCCACAGCCTAAAATCATATGTGTGGGGGGGGGGGTTGGGGCGGCGGGAAATGGTGGGCTGTCGCGCCATGATAGATGGCCGGGTAACTTAACAACTTCTTCCGTGTGAATATGAAAAGAGACAGAGACGATCCAGGGATAAAATAAACATGTTCCATTTCTATTTATTGTTTCAAGTTTACTACTACATGATTGATTTGGAAATTTGATTTACCTATTGTGTCTGCAATTTTCTTTTTGAAAAAACTCTAACTACTTAACTTCTTTCTTTTTTATGATTTTTTTTGTCTTTTGTGAGTTGTTATTGATAATTTTAAATTTGATAAATATTTTATAAGAAATAATAACTACTTTCAAGATATAGCTCATATAATTTGTTTTTAAAGATTTCGGCAGAAAACTATACAAATCCAAATTAGAAATTAAGAAAGAATGGCTTTTTTAAGAAAAGAAATATAGATCTCTTATTTATACAATAAAATTAATTCAATTTGATATAAATATAAAATTTGATATAATTAAGAAATAAAAAAATTATTATTGTAATAGTTTTTTCTGAAGATTATCAATCAGATTGATAAAGTTTTCTAACATATAACTCAGCAATAAGCATGTTTCATTATATCGTTCTTTTAATCAGATATTAATTTGAAGTTTTATGAATGAATCCAATTAAAAAGAAAACAACAAACAAACTACATATCAAACAAAATTTTTAAATGAAGAGAATCAAAGATCGTAGTTTAGAATCTATCCATACTCTCATATAAATTCTCATAAGAAAATAAATAACTCATTAATAAGTGGATGTAAGAATGAAAAAGTTACTAAGAAAATAAATAACTCATTAATAAGTGGATGTAAGAACGAAAAAGTTACTTTCGTAATATATTTCAAAGTCAAAATCCTAATTAACAAAGCAAGGAATGGGATTTGAATGAACAATTTATCACTCTTGAAAACAATTTCAATATTATTGAGTCATTTGTTTCTTCAACAATTTACCAATCTTAAAAATTTGCTTCTTAACTTTATATGTGTTACAAGATCATTGAAATTAGTGGTTCTTAAGAAAAATAATAAAAAAAAAACTAAACAAAAGGAATTTGGTGATGTGGTTCTAGTAGTATAATATCAATATGAAATGGTTCCTTAGGCCTGTTGAGAGAGATGATTATTCATTAAACGGGACTGGTCATGTCTAAGTCAAACTGGTCTCAATTATGAAAAAGAATTGTAAAATATTAATTAGCCTTTGCTTATGAATTAATCCATTGTTAGGTGTTCTTTAATTTTATGCCTCCTACCCTATCATCTCTAGTACCTTAATCTTAGGGAATTGTTGGAATAGGTTAGTCAAACCTTAGTCAAAACTCTCTTTTAATCTTGATAATATAGATTGAAAAATTCTAATGTCAATTTCAAGTGTTGATCTTGTAGATATTTAGGTAGGATCGCTTTGGAATTTAAATGGAAGTCTTAATCTCAAATATTGAAATTTGCATCCTAATTCATAGTCATGAAGCAAAAGCACATGACCGCTATCCTCCAAAAAAGTCGAATGAATCTTATACAGATGATTTCACGGTGCATGTCACGTCTATAGTCGTGACTGCGGCTTTTACATTCACTTAGGGAGAATCAAATCTTCAACCAAATTATACTAGGTGTCCTAAAAAACTGTTGAAATATAGTGAAATAATACCAGTGACCGTTTGTGAAGCAACGACTCCATTTAAGCAGACGATTTTGCGGTGAGCGTCTCATCTAAAGAGAAAAATAGATATCGCAATTTTCACCATTGCTCAAGAAATACAATAGCTATTTTTCTTGATGAACCAATGGTTTTGTGCTATGTAAACTAACCGTTAGATACAACCGGGTTATGTGAATCTTGTGATGAAAAATATGTGTTTCAATTGTGAATTTCATCTGACAAGTAATACATGCAGGATCTGTTTAGCATACTTTGGAGATTTGAAAATAGTTTTATTTGTAACGTCTCTTTGGAAATTATAACCCATAAATACACCACCAAATGAACTTATATGCAAGAGAATAACATTCATTATATCAAACCTCTTGAAAATTTATGTCTCAATCTTTAAGCTTTAAATTTCTTGTAATTGTATTGTTGTTGTTTGATATGAGCATTAAACACTATTGGATTTGGATTTAAGAGTGAACTTTTGTCTAGAAAACTCTTGTTGGGGTTTAGAGCAAGCCTTAGAAAACTCTTGTTGGGGTTTAGAGCGAGCCCTGTGAAACACTAGTAAGGTTGTGTATGAGCATTTATAAAAACACACATTGTAAAGTTAGATGTGAGCTTTAAAACACCATTAGAGATTAGTAAAACACCCAATTGGAAGAATTGAGAAGTAAATGTAAGGTTGGTTAATATTTGAACCACTATAAAACTTTATATGTTTTGTTTTTCTTTTATTTCTTGCTTAACAAACCTTTTCCACTAAAATTTAAAATTTCTCACTAATTCAATTCCTTTTCTTAGTGCACAAGGGACAATAGGAACCGTTTATCATCTCATAGTCTTTTTCTTTTTTATTGTATTTTATATGGTTAGATGTTCCCATAAGAGCCACCACATATTAGTTATAAAGTTAATTAGTAGTAAGGGGAAGGAAGATTATTTTTAGTCTATAAAAGAACTTATCACTTTTAATAGGATTTGAACTATTGATATTTAGATCTTAGAATGTCACCGTTTACCGCTAAGTCAAGGGATGATTTACCCCACATTCTCTTTCTCATGATAATTAATCAATTTAATAATAAATTATTAATTTTGATATCAAAATTTAATTGAAATAAAATTTATTAATTATTAAATTAATTATTTGATATATAAGTAATTTTAATTTTTATTACCTTATTATATAAAATTATTTAATAAATATTTATTAATTATTAAATATATAAATGATTATAATTTTTATTAATTTACCATGTAAAATTATCAATGTATACATATTTGTATGTAATATATCAGTTCAATTAATTAATAAAATTTAAATTTTTAAAATAAAAATTAGAACTATTAAATTAGTTAGCAAAATATTTTAAATTAATTTTAATTATTTTTTTTGTATAGTTTAATTTTTCGAATCTTTTTGCTCACCTCTAATTTATCTTTTACTTTTGTGACCAACACTCCTACTATAAGATGTGCTGCTCATAGAGTGTTCTTTTTTGTACAATTTAATTTTTCGAATCTTTTTGGTCACAACAGTTGAAGGACCAACACTCTATGAGCAGCACATTGTTGGTTGCAGCGTGTGATGTAGCATATATGCTAAATTGCAAATGGTGGGATGATGATCATCATCCCACCATTTGCAAAGGTGAGTGATACATTTGCATCAAAAGAAAAATATAGTGGAAATAATTGAAAAAAAAAAATCATAAATGGCAAGCGGTACAAAAGGGTCTGAATTTTACATCTAGCGGTAAACGTTAAATAAGTGTTTATTATAATTGATGAATATAACTAATAGTTGATTAACACTTATTAATTTATTAAAAAATATTTAATAAAAGTTAAAAATAGGTGTTAATAATTGATTGATGTGTCAATTATTTACTGAATTGTTTTCGATCTCAACTACTAATAGTTAATATGAGAGAAAAATATCATTTTAAAAATTTTCTTTTAAACTTTTTTATTCATTGATTCCTAATACACATCTTGTTCAAAAAAATATGAATTTTCAGCATAAAAAAATTCACAATTCATCAAGAAAGTGGAACACTTCGAATAATTACTAAGATTCTATAAATATAAATTACCCATAGTTTAATACTAGCAAAGAATGATTATTAAGATTCTATGCACACAAATTAATAATTATAGCATTCTAAATTTGAAAATTATATTTTATTTTAAATGTGAGAAAACATATTTATTTAACTAAAAATATAAAATATAAATTAACCATATATATTTATTAATCATTTTACAAAGTAACAACTATACATAGTCTATTAAACATTTAATACCTATTAGCTATCAGCTACTAGCGATCAGCTAACTGTATCAACTATACCCAATAGCTATCCCAAATAGATTTTAAGAACTTTTATTTATTAATTTCATATAATTAATAAGTTGATGTTTGTTTGTATGTTAAATAATTAATTTGACAATTAGCTAATTTTTATCTAAAATAAAATTTAAGATTAAAATTAATTAATTTATAAATTAAAAGAAATTATAATAAAATAATAAAATAATAAAATTAAAATTAAAAATAATTTTCATATATCATCTATTTTAAAAATTATATATTATTTATTTAATTTTATATTTTAAAATGAATATTTCAATTTTATTAATATTTAATATATATTTCAAATAATCCATTCAATGTGGTATGTATAACATATATATTATCAGAGTTTACCTAAGATTTTCAAGTACTATCTTAAATTTTTACAAGAGAATTATTTTTTTGTTTTCTAACTCATCATATAATTCTTACTTAAAGTTTATAATTGCTCAAAGAATCACTCTTTGACACTCAACCACTCGCTCAAAAAAGAGAAAATTAAGCCTTATGAATGAAGCTTGAGTTAGAACTCAGGTGGAGCTTGCTAAGATAGCTTTTACAATAAGGGCTTCTTTTCTTTTCAAAAGATTACTCATATAAGCTTTGAAAAATATCCACATAATACTTGTTCTCAAAATGAAATATCTCTTTTTTTTAGTTTTTCATTCTTTTCTAAATCTGATGTGGATCTCCAAATATATAGTGATTTGAACAACACTAATTGAAAATAGTTAAAAAAACTGCTAGACTTATTAAAGTAGTTGTTATTACCCCATCAATAAGTGTTTGAGATGTATACCATGGTTGTTGATGGATTCACAAGCTTAATATTTTGATTCAATGGTCATTTGCTATTGTTTTAATTTTTTTATAATAGTTGTTGAGATGCTTAGTCATTGAGATGCACCAACACTGTCACGACTCGCCTTCGGGCTGCGTTGTTAGAGTGAGCCTTTCATATTTAGTGAATAGATAAGCTCGTTATATATATATATATATATATATATATATATATATATATATATATATATATATATATATATATATATATTATAAAACAGTCAGTCACAGGGTCACATATAATAAAATCACACAAGGTAAACTAAGTATATGAGAAC